>PITA01002876.1:0-56735 GCA_004023965.1 Spilogale gracilis
AAATGAGAATAAATGGACATAATTGTTTGCTTATCTGCTGTCTTTTTCTTAAATAGTAGAAAATATATATAATTATGCTTGTTTGTAGAAGAATAACTGATGCTTGGGGCTCAGGTCATGATCTCTGGATCCTGGGATTGAGTCCCATGTCAGGCTCTCTGCTCAGCAGGGAGCCTGCTTCCCTGTCGTTCTCTGCCTGCCTCTCTGCCTATTTGTGATCTCTGTCAAATAAATAAAATCTTGAAGAAAAAGAAGAAAAAAAAAGAATAACTTATGCTCATAGAAAGAGAAAAGTTGAATTTTACATTGCTTTTGATAGACTGCTTAATCTTTAATTATGATTTGCAACAGAAGAAGGACAGAATATACTAGAGTTATAACTTGTGCTTATTATTTTCAAGAATTCCATCAAGATTTTGTTTTTAGACCTAAAATGACTTCTATAGCTCAACAGATTTTATTTATTTATTTATTTATTTATTTATTTATTTTTATTAAGATTTTTTATTTATTTGACAGAGAGAAACACAGCCAGAGAGAGAACACAAGCAGGGGGAGTGAGAGAGGGAGAAGCAGGCTTCCTGCCGAGCAGGCAGCCCGATGTGGGACTCGGTCCCAGGTCTCCGGGATCATGACCTGAGCCGAAGGCAGTCGCTTAACCAACTGAGACACCCAGGCGCCCCAACAGATTTTATTTTTGACAAAAATTTTAACTTTCATTATAGAATTCTTTATCTTAAGACTAAGGTTGTAATTATTTCAACTATCAAGGTTTATCTCCCATAGAAATTTACTGATCCTATCTAGTTTCAAGACTGTTTGCTTATAGAACCCAACAAATGAAAGAAAAAAAAAGGGAATAAATGGCTTGAAAATGCACCTAGAACTCTGAAGAGCATTAGGTACAGAGATGTAAATAAAATGTTAAATCCTGAATACAAAACATAGGACAATTACCTTTGAGTATGGCATTTTTTTTATGCTGCTCTAATTAATGTAGAAAGGTAATAAAAGGTTTTTCAAAAGCTTATTCCTTAACTATTATTAAGCTTTCATTGTGTAATTTTGGTTTATAGAGGAACTACTCACAGGGTCTTAAATTGAATAGATGATGTAATCATTGAACACAGCAAAATTTCTCATGTAATTTTCTTGTAAGCTCAAAATTTCCAAATGCTTAAAAAATCTTAGGCATACTTGCTCTTCTCTCTGTCCCTGTCTGTTTCTTTTTTATCAATGTTGTTAAGTGTGTATTAGAAACAGTGAACTAGAGAAAATTATTTGGACAGAGAAATTGGAATTAAGTGTCATTGAGGTTAAAGCAAGGGTTTGGTAATCAATCAGTGATTTCTCTGTATCTGCCATTATTGTGATTCTCTTCCTAGGAAAATCACTTCATACTCCAACTGGTGTGTGTGTGTGTGTGTGTGTGTGTGTGTGTGTGTGTGTGTGTACAAAATAAAGTCAAAGTACCATATACTACCATCCTGTCACAAAATTCTGTGACTCAAGTGATGTCTTAGATTATATTTTCAATTGTAAATTGGTTTATAGATACATAGATTATTCTAATTACTTCACCAAAACCTATGATATAAAAGATACATTGTTTCATGTGCAGGTATGTCTTGACTGAAAACAAAAACAGAAAAATCAAAGAAAAGGAATGCATTTTCACTTATACTGATGGCATACTAGCTAATGTGGATTAGCTTTTACAAGGAACATTTAAATTTATATGTATCAGTAAAGAAGTGAGAGGATAAAATATGAAAAAGGAAACTTGGATAATTCTGACCCATCATTAGGGCAATTTTTCACCTAAAATTACCTATTTTGGAAAAGGCAGCCAACAAACAGAATGTGAAGCTATTCATGGATTGTGTCAGAGTCTTAAAGACAAAATTTGGAGTCTGGGTTTTTCAAGGAAGGGAGGCTTCTTGAACCTCTAATTGTTTGATTTACCTCTCTAAAGGGTTAAACCATATAAGCAGAATTTTAAGAGAAATGAAAAATGGGACCTAGATTAGTCCCACATGCCCTAAAGCTCAAAGTCATATCATTGTAAATGCATTAACTGAGATATACTAATCTAGGGATTATCATGTACCTATTTTCTCCTTCCAGAAGCAAAGGTGAATACCCTTGGGAGGACTTATATGTAGTCTCAAATATTTTCCTTGTGTAAGTGTCTATCATTCAATCAGGATTACTAAACACTTGAGGAATCAAAGTGATAGGACTGAAAGCCAGGAGAAAAGTACAAAACAACCATCTGCAGAGGATGCTGACAATAATTATATTAGGTAATGCATTAAGGCAAGAAATGCTTAAAATGTTCAGAGTTATGAACCCAGTGTTAGATGCAGATAATGAATCATTGAACACTACATCAAAAACTAATGGTGCAATATGGGTTGGCTACCTGAACATAATAATAGGAAAAAAAAATGTTCAGAGATATAGACCATAACATTTCTTTTAGGAGAGAACTAGAATCTATGAAAAAGAATTAAATGGTAATTTTAGAACAAATGCATTATTCAAGTTTGAGAATACAAGAGGACAGTGCAGCAGTATGTTGGGTATAGCAAAACAGAAGATTAAGGAATTAGAGGATCTATCAGTAGAAAATATCTAGGGCAATAAATAGTACAAAAGAAATGGACCACAAAAGAGGGCTTAAGAAAGCTATAGAAAAAATGTATTAAGAAAGTATGGTCACATACATTATATAGAGCATATACAATAAAAAAATAAACATAATGGAATATTATTCAGCCACAAAAAGGAAATCCTGTTATTTACAACATGGAAGAACTTGAAAGACATGAAAAGTGAAATAAACCAGACACAGAAAGACAAATACTGTACAATATCACTTATATGTGGAATGAAAAAAGTCACAATCACAAAGCCAGAGTATAGAACAGCAGTTTTGGGGTGGGAGTGGGGAAGCACAGACGTGTTGATCAAAAGGTACAAACTTCCTGTTGTAATATTATTAAGTTCTGGTTATCTAATAATACAGTATATTGTATACAGTATATTGTATACTTGAAATTTGCTGAAAGAATAGACCTTAAGTGCTTTTACCAATACACACAAAATGATAACTATGCGAGGTAATGGACATGTTAATTAATTTGATTGTGGTAATCATTTCACAGTGCATATGTATATTAAATCATCATACTGCATGCACAACCTTATGCATACAATCTATTTCTCAATCATACAATAGGCTGGGAAAAATAAGGATAAAAATAATGAAAGTTTTATCAGTTTTGAAAAGAAAGCTACAGGAACCCATTTTTAAAACCTATAGTTAGAACCTAGTTTAATATACACTTTGGTAATCATAGATGGAAGAAAAGAATGAGGGCAGACTGACAATGGCTTAGTATTTTCCCAAGTCAGGGAAATTAAATAAATTATAAATTCGAGAAAGGCTATGAAGAAAATCCCTAAGCACATCATGATAGAAACTGCTGAAAATCAAAAACGAATAGAAAAGCCCAAAGGCATTTTCAGTAAAGCCAAATAAAGATAATTCATCAGCAAGAAGCCCATGATTATGAGAACGCTAACAGATATTAGTCAGGCAGAAAAACAAGAAAAGATTAACCATAATGTTATAGATAAGTGAGAAAAGTATAAAGTCTAAATATTAGCTGTGTAAAGCAACATTTTGTTTTATTTTAAATAACATTGAATTACACAAGAATGGAGTAATAGTTCCACCCTGCATACAGAAACTGTAAGAGAACATCACTCTCAAGCTAAAGATGAGAAACAGCTGGATAAAACACAAAAACATAACTTTTTTGGAACTGATGCAAGAGCTGAAATTGCAAGTCACTTATGACAATTGAACTGCAAGTAGTGGCAATCTCTTCTAAACAGAAAATAAACATAAGAACTTTGGTAGGGCACTTTTTTTTTTTTTAATTAATAGTATTCTAAAGGGAAACTCTAAAGCTGAGTACTGGTTCACTGAAATGGGGAGTACTAAGCACAAGGACAGTGGGTTCTTAATCACAAACTTTTCTACATGCTTCTTCTAAATTTTTAATAGAAAGATTAGGGGTAGAGGAGAAGAATGAAGTATCTCCTTCGTGCTGAGGGAATGCCAGAGGTGGTCTGATGCCAGAGGAGAATGAGAAATAAATGTCCATGTCTTTTCTAACCTCATGATGGGGTGACAGTAGATTCTCACACAGAGGCCTACTGAGATATGGATAGAGACAAGCCTATCTGCAACTAGGGCAGGGCTAGGATCCTGGGGAAGTGCAGATGCAAAATCTTCTGAGAGGAGGAGGAAAAGAGGCCTTGAGTTCCTCACCAATACAAAAGAGTGAACTCTTATTGCTGAGCAAAGGGGGAGGTAACCTTCTCCTTACAGGAGACTGACATAAGCTAAGGGCAGAATTTGCTGCCATGGAAGGAGAGGCAGGAACACTGAAAAGATTCACTCCCTAGTGATGACTGGGCTGGGCCAGGGGAGCCAAGAACTCTCCACCCCAAACATAAGCACAGCAGTATCATGAATAACACCTTGGGCATAGGGACAGCATCTACCCCTGGGGGAGGGCACCATTCTTTGTGATTCAACAATGCAGGAACAATAGTCATGAGGGAAAGACAAACAAACACTAAGAAAGTTTTCCAGAGACCCAGAACTCAAAATAAGTACAAAAAATGATGGCCCATTGCTAAATGAATGTGAAGTCTGTGGGAATTGCAGATAATGACAAAGATGTCAAAACACATGCCTACAAGATACAGCATATTTCACTCCAGAATAATGGCCTAAAAAAGAAGGAGGGACACACCTATTTCTGGGCATAAATAACATATACATCATCTGTTCTTCTCAACTTGATGTCTAGAACTTATATTTACTCTTTCTAAGAAAAATTTAACAGTCTCCACTACAGAAAGAGTCATTGAATTTGGACATAAGTCAAAATATTCAGGATGAAATGCAAAAATTTAAAAAAAAGATCAAATCAAAACAAGAGCATTCAAGATCCATGGGACAGAATCAGAAAATTAATGTTCATGTATTTTACTGATAGAAGGCGAAAAGAGAAGAGAATGGCTGAGTTCTTTCAAGATACAATGGCCCCAAATTTCCAAAACAAATCAAGAACCACAAACACAACCAATAATTTTAGGTAAGTGCAACAAGAGAAATACAAAATAAAAGAAAAATATTAGAAAGAAAAAAAATTAAAGTGAGTTTTCTGAAAAAAAAGATGTAAAGAGAAAATCTGGAAGGCATTAAAAAAAAATCAATGTTGCATACAGAGGAAGCAAGACAAGAATTTAAACACTTATTTTCAGAAATTGTGCAAGCCCAAAATAGTATGAAGATATCTTTAAAATACTTTAAAGACATTTCATCCAGCCTTCTATGCCAAGCAAAAAATATCCTACTTGGTCAAGATTAATAGAAAATAGAAGCAGGTATCAAGAGGATTCATATGTTGTGTTGAAGGACATAGGCTCTCAAGCAGCTACTTAAGGACTAAAGGAAAACATGACCTTATTGAGTAAACAGTTTGGGAACTGCAATGTATAAATGGAGACAAAAAATAACACAGATATCAGAACCAAAAAGTACAATAATCAAATTGAGAAATCCACTGTGTGCTGTGAACAGGAGCCTGGAGGGACAGGAAATCATCAGAGACCCGGAAAGCCCATCCGTGAAATAGTCTCATCTCAAGGTATGGAAGACTGAAGAAAAGATCATCAACAAGCATTTAACCAATCCATAGTTGGAGTCACAGAAAGATAGGACTGAAATTAGAGCAAAAAAAGAAAAAAAATATGATTGAATAAAATAACTGTTTCCCCCTCGCACACACACACAATTTTATTTAAAACATTCACTTATGTTTTAAGATCCATGCATTTCAGCAGATGCTAACTAGGATAAATACCAAGAAAAACACATCATGGTAGAACCGCTAAAAAATAAGTGGGGAGAGGGAATTTTGAAAATAGAACAAAAGAACTATCACATACAGAGTGACGCTGAAGTAAATGACAGCTAACTTCTCATCAGACACCACAAAAGCCACAGGCAATGCAGTATTATCACTAAAATGCCAAAACTGAGGTTTCAACACAGAATCCAGGAAAAAAAAAATAATGAGGAGGAAAATTTACAGTTAGATAAAAGTTGAAGATCCGGGCCATAGACTTGTACTAGAAGAAATGCTAAACCATGTTCTTTGGGCAGAAAAAGAATGACACCAGATGGAAACTTGGAAAAGAAATGGCAAACACATCAGAAAAATAACAGCATTTTTTCTGTTGATTTCCTGAAGGCAAATCACTGTTTAAGAAAAAAGAGCAGCATTAAAGGTGGAACTTCAACAGTTTGTGGAAGGGACAGATAGGAAAACACGTCAAAGAGAACAGCACAGAGCATGTAAAGTGTCAAGTACGAAATGACAAAAAGTGGGAATTTGGAATCAAGAGTGAAGTGGAAAGTAGAATAAATATTAACTCTTAATAGTTGAAAATTCAAAGATGTGTAATGTGAACTCTAGAGAAGCTACTAAAAATATATGTAACTAAAAGTCAATATAAAATAGTGCAGTAGAATAAGAAATTAAGAAGTAGGCCTACTTATGTATGCTCATTAATATTTAACGGTGTTATCAAGGCATTTCAATGAATTAAGAATAATATGTGCATGTATAGATAACCTTATGCTATATCTTTACTTAAAACTATATACAAAAATGACAAAAATTAGCTTGAAATGAATCAACCTATGCTCTTCATTTAATCTATAAAATCTTCTAGGAGAAAATATAGGAGAATTTCCCATTTGCTTTGGGATAGATAAAAGGTTTCAAAGAAAGATACATAAAGCATAACTATAAAAGAAAAAATAGATAAATTGGATTTCATCACTTTTCCCTATTTAAAAACATTCCTAACAAAATAGAAAGTAAAGCTAAAGACTAGCAGAAAATGTTAGCAAAACCATTACCTGATATAATTTCTTCAGAATATATATAAATAAGTTTAACAGTTCAATGAGAAAAGCTTACTAGATATGTAGAAAAAAATCTAACAGATATGCCACCAAAGAACAGATAAGGGGAGAAGAACACATGAAGAGATGCTCAACAAAAAGTTCATCAGAGAAATGCAAATTATAATTACAATAAGATGCCACACCTACAAGTATGCCTAACGCTAAGTTTTATATGTGTATACATCAACTGCTGCCTAGAGCAACCAGAAATCACAGAAAATGTAGGTTCAGGTGTAAAGTGCTACTACCATTTTTTATCCAGATAAGTATACCTTAAAACCTATCGATCTGCTGGAATTAAAGCTTTTTAAAACTGTCAAACAATTTAGCAAAACAAAACACAAAATACCCCAAAAAACTTATCAGTCCTAATTATCTACCCCATAGAAATAAAAACACATGTCCACATAAACATTTGTACTCAAAAACTCATAGTAGGTATATATCTAGTAGTCAAAAAGTAGAAAAAGCTGATAGAACTGTATCAAACAAGGTATATACTTCAAGACAGGAAGTATTACCTGAGATAACAGAATTCTTCATAAGGGTAAAATAATTAGTTCACCAGGAACACATTACAACCTGAAGTTTGCATGTATCTAATAAGAGAATGTCAACATACATGAATCAAAACCAGATAGCTCCTGGGGCAGAAATTGACAACTCCAAAATTACAGATGGAGTGTTCAACTTCTCTCCCTCTGTAAATGATTGAAGTACACAAAAATAAAAGTAGAGAATACGTAACTCTATGAGAACTGACCTAATTGATGTTTACAAATATTACACTAAAATGTATGGAAGATATATTTTATCAAGTATACCTCCAACAATTATGCTTTCTATTCCAGGCTATAATTTTTTTATAAATATACAAGATCTTATGTTGCATATTTGGAATTTATAAAGATGCAGTCTAATAAACTTCAAGACTTAAATTTTTACCAAAAAAGTATCAAAACAATTAAGTCAGAAATGAATATAAATTTAATATCCAGGAAAAAACCAATATTTGAATATTTAATAAAACCCTACTAAATAATCCATAGGTCATAGAAGAAGGTACAACTGAACTTACAAAAATAATATCTACAGGTAAAGAAAGTTATAAAATCCACGGTCAAAGATTTTTCCATGGGGCACCCAGGTGGCTCAGTGAGTTAAGTGTCCCACTCTTGGTTTCCCGCAGGTCATGATCTCAGGGACATGAGATTGAGCCCTGCATGGGAACCTGCAAGGAATCTGCTTGAAATTCTCTCCTCCACTCTTCCCCTCTGCCCCTCCACCCACTCACACATACTCTAATAAATAAATAAAACAAAAAAAGATTTTTCTTTGAGAAGTTAGGAAGAACAAAATAAAGCTAAAATGATTAAAAAATAGAAACAAGGGACTAAGAAAAACAGGTTAAAAAATCCGAATAAATTGAATTTGATACTTTGAAAGGTTAATGTTGACAGAAAACACTAACTAGACAAAGAAAAGTAGATCAATATTTATAAAATACATAAAACTCCAGCTCCTACAGATATTAAGCACATGAGTAACTTTATGTTGATAAATGTGACAATTTATAGTGAATAAATGACATAAGAAAACGTAAAAAAAAACTAGTAACAAATTGCATGTGGTCAACCATGTATCTATAAAAGAATCGAATTATTTTTTAAAAGATTTTTATTCATTTATTGACACAGAGAAAAAGTACAAGCAGGGGAGGAGTGGGAGAAGGAGAGGGAGAAACAGTTGAGTAGGGAGCCCCATGCAGGATTTGATCCCAGGACCTTGAGATCATGACCTGAGTTGAAGACAGGTACTTAACTAACTGAAGTACCCATGCTTCCTAAAATAATTGAATTATTAATCAAAATCCTTCCTCAAAGAAAATTAAAGATCCAACTAATTTCACTGGTAAACTCAATTGAGTAGTTAGGGAAGAGAAGAATCAAAATTTTACAACTTTTTGAAAACAGAAGAGGAGGAGGCACTTTTTGAGGGGAGATTGACCTTGATACCAAAACCAAAATTATTACCAAAAAACCCTGTAACATCAATATTCATAATGCATATGGTCTCCAACATTCTTAACAAACTACTAGAAAATTAGATCCAGTGATATATAAAAATGATAATATGCCATAACCAAGTGAATGTCATGAATTTTAATGATCTGATCTAATATATTGGACTAAATATAGTCCAAATAGAGGTGGAAATTGCAGAGGAAGCATTATTACCTATGGTATGTATTAGCCATAAGGATGCCTGCAAATTTGGACTCTTGCCAAATATTCCTTGTTATACTAACTCAGTGCCTCTATGCTAGATCCACTTATGGGAGACCGGCTAAATTTACTCTAACAAACTGAACATCTGTAACTCATGGTTGAGATTCATTATGAAGCAATCCTTAACTTACGTGTAACCTGAAATTAATGAGATGCAGCTGAAGGTTTCCCAGGTCTGATGGTTTGCTTTAATTAAGATTGCCTGAACCCATAGAGCCTCATTTCTTACATCAGGGTAGGCGTGCTGATTAATGTGTCTGGGCGTCATCAGCCATCCAGAACTGGGCTATGCATGCTGTGTTGCCTGATTCATTCCTTCCTTCAGAGCTAACTTGGCGCTGGCCAAATATATCTTGTAAATTTGACTTTCTGTTTAAAACCAAAACCACTGGTTCTAGCCAAACAGATTAGGTGTTGAAGTAAGATTGTAGAATTATGTACTGATTGATCACGTTATTCCCTTATTCTACAGCAATCCATTAGGAAACTATATTAGAAAAAAAAATTGTCACTCCTCTGAATATTAACCATGCTAAGGGTCTAGGGGCCAACCATATAAAACATGTGCAATTTCAAAAAACTTAAAGACTTCAGACATGAGGGATGGATGACACCATGAGGCAGTGAGTGACCTGCAGCACTTGCTTGGACTTGAGAGGTGTTTGCCCTTCAATCCCAAACTTTCCTCAATATATTAATAGGAAGTAATGGTGCCACTTAAGTGGGGGAATGGAGTACACAGGCTACCTGGTATAGGCAGATGGCTATGTGAACATGCAAATGCAAAAACCACAAGAATACACCAATGGAGCACTGTCTGGAGGTCTGGCTGAAGTTTTAGTAAGGTGTGATAATGTCCTTTATATTGGGAGTATTGAAGAAGAACAAGATGGGGAAATGAGAGTCTAGCATCTTATGCAGGATTTTTATATATGTATATATATGTGTGTATATATATTTCTAGACAAACTTTTAAAAAATGGATTAAAGACAGGAAATAAGCTTTAAATAAATGAATAAATTTTGCTGTTTATGAGTATTGATTCAAATCCCAGTTAAATATTAAGGTTTTTGCATGATGTTGTTTTGATTTTGGGGTGCTTGCGTAGCTCACTTGGTAAGTGTCTACCTTTGGCTCAGGTCGTGATCCAGGAGTCCCAGAATGGAGCCCTGCATCAGGCTCCCTTGCTCAGAGGGAAGCCTGCTTTTCTCTCTCTCATTCCCCCTGCTTGTGTTCCCTCTCTAGCTGTGTTTTCTGTCAAATAAATAAATAAAATCTTTTAAAAAAATTAAAAATGTTCTGATTTTTTTATAGAAGTTACAAATAATTAAGTTAACTTTATAAAAGAACCAAAAATGAGAAGATCCCCTCTAATATATGTAAATACTTTGTACAGAGCCATAATAGCTTTAAAATATTATTAGGCCAAGAAAAGATAACAAACCATAAGAATGCTCAGAAGTGGACATAACTATTTCATGTCCATTTATAAATTTTATATTTTATAATTAAACTTACAAATCTTTATTATAAATATAAAGTTGTTAGATAATCAATGAAGCAACATAAAGGGATTGTGGGAATTGGATCACTATGTGGAGATAAATGAAGTGAGACTTCACTTAAAAACACTGAAGTTTTTCTCTGTGTCTACTTAAATAAGTTTAAACAAATAAATCTCACCTACACATTTTTTTGTTTGTAGTAAATGTTTTTACACTAACTTTAAATATTTAAAAATAAAATGTTTATATCAGAAATTATATTTTTATAAACATTTCACTTTAAACTGACATCATTTTCTCACCTGTTCTGTAGGGAAGGAAAAGAATGAAACAAGATGGGACCAGCGAGGGAGACAAACCATAAGCGACTCTTAATCTCAGGAAACAGAGGGTTGCTGGGGGGGGGGGGGGGATAGGGTGCTGGGTTATGGAAAAAATAAAAATTAATAAAAAATAAGTAATATTATTTATTTAATATGCACTTTTATACATCTAGAAGAAAAACCCCACAAAGTAATCTTTATTTAATAATACCTTTGGAGAACTGCCAGCAATTATTTGTACAACATCCAAGTCACATGATAGAAGGCAAACACTAATCTAAAATAGTTTTAATGATGTATCAAGCTACCAGCTTGATTTGATCCTTTCAACTTCTCTGAAAGCATATAATTGGAAACCATTTCACATACAAATGACTTAAAAGTTAATCATAGAAGTCATTCACTTTTACAGCTTCTGTGACACTGTTAAGTTAGGGTTATTCACGTTTCTTTTTCTTTCATATACAACTGTATACATGGTAGATACCCGTTTTTCACAGTAGTGATGTTCTGTAAAGTTGCTGTGAACACTAAATTACCAAATACAGAACCACTGCTTCTAGGATAAATACAAGGTCAGTTTCCTGCAAACCTCCAGCAACAACATTTGCATCAACTCATCTACATAAAACCTTGTTTAAGTGTGTCTGTTTAAGATAACATTTCTTACAGTTAATTGCATTGTCTTTGAATGATTAAGCCAGGCCATTTTCACTATACAGTTGGCTTGCCAATATCTTTGTGAAATGAGCCACACCCAGCGTGGAAAACCTGCTCTTCCACATCATCCTGTTTCTGTATAATACTCATCAGGTTGTTTCCCCAGCTTCCCCACTTCTGCAGCCTCCTGATCTGCAGAACTGACCTTACCTGCAAGCTTAAGGCTATTCAGGCCATATCACTTTTTGAAACATGCAAACCAGCCAACATCAGCCGGGAAGTGTTTAACATATTCTTGACCCTGGGTAATGTGACCATAAATTGTTTTGTTTTCAGCCTCACGACAATGCTGTCCACTATACTTTATCAGTTTATCTCACGAATCCACAACTTGAGTCTTTTTCCATAGTTCCACTAAACACTATAGATGTTATTTCAGCAATTTCCAGAGAGGCCTTGTGTACAGGTCAGCAAATTTCCTCTTCCTTTTCCTGGATGTAATATAGTATTCATTTATTAGCACTGAACTGCAGCCAACAGCGCTATGACTTATGGCTTAGTTACATTCCATTATTTTGGAGCTGAGAAATCAAGGCTCAGACAAGGTCAGTTAATTTTCTAGGGTCACAAAGCAAGTAAGTGGGAGAACTAAAGACCACAGCTAAACCCACCATGGAAAATGCAACAAGTTTTATTTATAATTATAGTCTTATAGTTTTAATATATTACTAATACTAATAAAGTTATGTATCCTATTAACATATATAATTTATATGCATAACATAATTATGCATTTTATATGTACTATGTATTATTTAAACGACAGTAGTATTTAACGGTACTTAGGACTATTTCATAACAAGGTATCCTTCACATGCAACATAATACAAATAAAATACACATATATAATGCATATATTATACATTGTTATTGGGGTGTAACTTATTTTCTCCATAAGGCACATCATGACCTTCTTGCTCTTAAAAACACTGGGCAGAGATTTCACATTAAACTTGGGGGACACTTAAAACAACAAAATAACCAACAAGAAATATAAATATGTGAAAAGCACTAGATATACTGTGGAAAAGACACTGATTTACAGTCTGAGAGCTGAAACAAGAAGGCAGATGTTACCTTGTTCAGCCTCACCTGGGATCAGGGTCACTGACTCAAATTTTTGATGTCCTGCCCATGTCCACAAATGATGGCAAAATACAGCAACTACTGATTGGGGGGGGGGGGCGTTTACAAATTACAAATTTTGTCTAATAGGCAAACCTACAAATAGAAAATCCATGAATAATGAACATGGAATGAATGTATGTGTATTTATTTTTAGAGATTAACATCTGGGAATTTTGTTAGAGGTGGAGGCAAGAATATTTGCAAAAACGATTTATGGTGGTTTCCTTTAGGATTTATGTTTTTAACAACAGTCTAGGAATAATTGACCTAATATAGATTTTTTTGATTTATCATACTGCTGACTTTGCTTTACAACACATGGGAATTTAGGATATACTAACTGGTGAAACTACATATTAAATGAAGAATAAAATACTGAAGTAAATGAAAATGAAACCAGAATGATGTGTTGGATGTCTCAAGGCCTAATGGATCATAAGTACAATTAATCCTATCTTTGCATAAAAACCCAATTTTTTTTAATGGGAGGGGGGAAGGGAGTGACTGAGGAATAAAGAAGACAGCAACTACAAAGGAAAATGGATGAAAAGATGGTAAAGATGATCAGAAAATAGGTACACAGATACACATGTCAATGGATAGGAATGAAGAAAATACTTGAATATGTACAAAGGCAAATAATAATACTGCAAAAGTACTAGAGTAAATGTTGTCCTTCATTCTCCCTCTTATTTTCCCACATTTAGTATCTGCCATGTTTATATTTTTTATTTATTTGTATTTTATTTTTTAAAGATTTTATTTGAGAGAGTGAGCGTGCATGAGTGCACAAACAGAGAGAGCGACGGAGAAAAAGGAGAGAGATTTTCAAGCAGATTATGCGATAAGTACCCAGAACCCAACAAGATGTTTTCAGTATCACAACTTTGAGATCATGACCTGAGCCGAAATCAGGAGTCAGACGCAAAACCAACTGGCTCCTCTCTGCCATGTTTTTAAAAAAACAAAGAAGACTGTGCACCCTGAGAAACAAATTGAGGTTTTCGGAAGGGGGATAGTGGGGGATGGGTTAGTCAGGTGATGGATATTAAGGAGGGCACGTGTTGCATGGAGCACTGGGTGTGGTGCATAAACAATGAATCTTGGAACGCTGAAACAAATTATTAAAAAACAAAAACAAAAACAAAAACAAGGAAGCAGCCATGAAGTCCACGGGCATGGAAAATTTGGAAATTGGAAGTTTTTCTTTACTAGGACAAATGCTAATGTCAACTAAGATGTATTAGTTGAAATATAATTTACAAATTTCCCACCAATGTGCAGTTCACAAGCAATTCAGGCCAAATAAATTCATACCTATAAAATGTTTGTTTTTTTGTTTACAACTGAGCAACCAAGGCTCAGAGAATTCAAGTTAATTGTCAAGTCACACTGTTAACGAGTGGGAGTGGTAAAGACCACAGTTAATTCCATTCTATAGCATGCAAGAATTTTTCAAAATAATTTAATATTTACTAGTAGTAAAATTACATAAAGTATTACTAAAAGGTATTTTATAGACAGGGTGTTTTGATTTAAGAATTTAATTCTTATATTGCCCACTAATGTTTAAAGGTATTACTATTCCTATTTATAATAGGGAAAAATTACAAAGAATTTAATTTGCTCAAGTTTGTACAACCATTAGGTGATAGAACTTCAGTCATGTTCATTCTGATTATTCTACAAAACTTAAGAAATTTTATAAAAATATATGAAGACTGGGTCCACAGGATTTCAAAACACACAGCATACCCACTTTGTGTCTCTGAACCATAATATGGTTACAGTTTCATAATTAACCAGTTTTATAAATCCTTAGGTCATCTACATATAGGTATGTGCAGGTTTTAATTTTTTCTTTTTCTTTTTAGCTTTAAATGCGAATATTAATAAAAATGGTTTGCTAATCGTACATTAGGCCTCTGGAAATGGAACCAGAAAAATATCTGTGAAGTGTAAAATTGAAGTTTAAAAATGTACAACTAATCTCTGAATATTACAGCATTTAAGTATAAAACAATTCAAATAAAGTGATGACACTTTTTCTAATTTTATTGTCAAAATATCTTTAATATATGTATTAACTTTAAAAAGTCTTTTTCACTGATTATTTTTACCTAATCATTTACAAGTTAACTTAAAAGAAAGAATCATGGGGGGTGCCTGGGTGGTTCAGTCGTTAAGTGTCTGCCTTCGGCTCAGGTCATGATCCTGGAGTCCTGGGATCAAGCCCCACATTGGGCTCCTTGTTCGGTGGCTGGCCGGCTTCTCTGTCTCTCACTCCCTCTGCTTGTGTTCCCTCTCTAGCTGTTGTTTGTGCCAAATAGATAAATAAAATCATTTTTTAAAAAATCCTAGAAAAATTAATGAATAGAGATTAAAGAAAGTGAAAAAAATTCTATTCAGATTTTGAATTGTGAACTTTTAAATATTCTTCTCTAACTCCTGTAGGTAAGAATTATGAAGATATGATAGGACACACTTCATGTATTTAATACTTTTTAAGAAAACAAAGTAGAAAACAGCTCAGTTGCCATAAATTTCACTTGCATTTTAGACCATCTTGCTACTTGTTCTATATTTTACAGGCATTAAAAAGAGATAGCAAAATAAATTAATTACAGAAGACACCTGCAAGGCAATAGGTGTGTAAGTCTGGAGTAAAACATTGCTAGGATTATAATGAGGGACATTTTGTAATTACACAGTGATTAACCACTATTTCTATTTTCTTGTCTGGTTGTCATAAACAGTCCTTTTTGAAGTCGCATTAATATGAACGGTGAAATAGAATACTGATGGCTCTTTTGAATAACCAGCATGTTTTGCTTGAGGATTATGCAAATCACTTCTTAAAGTCTCATTAAAAGATAATATTTAAGCTGAACACTAAAAATTCTCAGTTAAAATTCAGATCAATGAAGCATGGAGTGAGGAGGTAGCAGCTAACTGGTTTATTGTGCACACTGCTGTGCTATATAAATATTCTATTTGCATCACACATTTTTATATATCAAGTATCTAGGACACCCTCGCTTCTTTTATTATGCTATATGGATATATATTTTAGGATGTATGGCAGAATATTTCCCTGCAAATTTGATGTCTATTTTGAGAGAAATTATAACATTTTCAGTATAGGATCTGAATCCTCAATATAGTGAAGCATATTACAGCTATGAGTATAAATGTGAGTTTCTCCTGAATTCCGGAAAAAAAAAAAAATCAGGATTTGGGAAAAGTTAGAGAAATAACTAAGAAGATCCCTATAAACCTAGTGTACTTTATTGTGCCTTCTCACCCTTGTGTGAAGCAAATAAACAGGCTACTAACCAAAATGCTTTAAGATTTTTATGGTATTCCTTTACTGCCTTTCTCTATGATGTGCTTTTAGTAAATGGCTTTGTCAAGTTTTGTTACAAACTGAAGAACAACTTTGATGTACTGATTAACAATTTCACATTTTAGATAATTTAAGAGGAACTCAGAAATTGATCAATCATAATATTAAGAAATGCCAAAATTAAACGTACAGAGGTTAATTTTGGATGTCTGCATTTTTCTCAACAGGACAGAACATTTTCTTTGACACAGGAAAGAAATCAAATTTCACTAAATGTGGCATGGATTATAATTCATAAAGAAAGCATAAGTCCTCAAAAGGCAAATAAAGCTGAGAAAGAATTTAGGCGAACAAAACAAAAATCTACTCTCACTTGATGCCAGCAGTATTTGTTTTCTATTCATATTTGTTTATAGAGAATTGACTTGCTTCATAAATATAAAATTATGTTCAAGCAAAAAATATCTACATATACATAAACAAATACCCTTGGAAACACTGAAGATTGTTTACAGCAATATCTTTGAGTAGCAGATCAAAGGGTGTTATGTCTTTGTGGCAATAGATTTCTGGTCTTAATCTTGTTTTAAAGCAGACAACATTAACTTTGTAATGCAGATAATTAGAAATGCATGAAGGTGCAGACAAGCTGACCGTGTTCACATTTCATTCTTTTGTGAAGGTCTATCTATTTTGTTTATTCAAAATGACTTTCTCTCTTTGGAACTTTTCAATGATGAGCTATACTTCCCTACAGTACACTAGTGCTATGATTTATTTGAAGGGATTCTTATTAAATAGTTCACTGCTATATTGAAGTCCATGATTACATGGAAAATGCTGACACAAATATTTTCATATTATTAAGTTGGCTGATTTTCTGCAAATACTAAATCAAGGACAAGAGCATGCTCTTCTTCATCTGTGTAGATACAAAGATGTTGCATATATTACATTGTCCAGCATGAATGTATATATATGAATTATATATACTTTATAAATATATGTAAATATGCTATATATAAAGCATACTGTATATATATTCGGAGAAAATGTTCTATATAATTGTCTAATAAAACTGTCATATTTATACTATAATAAAACAAAAATTTATTATAGATAGACTTTAAAAAATCACTATAATAATTAATATTTCCCTCTACAAGCTCAATAAGGTCTATGGAAATTGAACATATTTAAAATATACTTTATATCCAATTTTTTATGTCAAATTTTAATGACATATAGTTAAGGATATGGTTTAAGAACGTAACTCACAGTTAGATTTCTTTAGAAAATACACTGAAACAATTCATATCCATATTTTGCCTAAATGTAAGCTGATATTTAATTCCCATGGGTTCATCAGGAATTGCTTTCAATTTTAAAATATACATCTTCTTTAAAGACTTTAGTTACTTTTTTTTTTTTTTTTTTTTTTTTTTGACAGAGAGAAACACAGCGAGAGAGGGAACACAAGCAGGGAGAGAGAGAGAGGGAGAAGCAGGCTTCCCGCGAAACAGGGAGCCCGATGTGGGGCTCGATGTGGGGCTCGATGTGGGGCTCGATGTGGGGCTCGATCCCGGGTCTCTGGGATCATGACCTGAGCCAAAGGCAGTCACTTAACCAACAGAGCCACCCAGGCACCCCTAGTTACATTTTTAAATGTAATCGTGCATTAGTTATTTTTTTCAGATATTACTTATGGCAAGCTTGAGAAATGTATCTTTAGTAACAGTGAATTTTTATGAAATTTTGGCTGTTCAAAGAACATTTTACAAGTATAAATATATAAAACATGTATTTATTAAACATAATATGCTGTGATTTTTATATACTGTTTCCTCTCTCTAATTGATCTTAAGTGCCTGGAAAGGACATCTACTGTCTCTTTTTAAGGAGTGGGAGGGTAGAGTAAATTTTACCTCCTAAAATTGTGTGCCTTGAAAAGGTATTTACTACATATATGAGTGAATGGCTTAAAAAATTCTTAGTGTGACAATACCATACTTTACAATTGTGAGTGGCCTGGTCATTGGTCAGCAACTGCAGGACTGGATGGAGCTGCTAGTCTAGGAATACTTTAGATGACTGCTGGGCTTGCTCACTCATTACCTAGAATGAGAGAATCAAGAAAAAGTTTCTAAAGAAACTTAGGGTCCTTACTATCGGACTCATGCTTTTGAATTTCTCAATGGATTGTAGGGAAAGATTAGGGAGAATTATGAGAGTTCTCCCAGTGTCAAAATTAAATTGCAACACCCTAATGAAAATGTTCACAAAGTCCATCTTCAAAAATTACATCAGAAAAGTGTTTTCTGATTTCTACTGTGTTTCATCATAAGTATTTCTAGTCTGTGTCGATGTTATATAAGATCAAATTTTCCTATATGAATTGGATGAAAAAAATAGAACTAAAGACATGCTCCACTCTTAGCTAAAGCAGAAAAAAAATCTAGTTGTATACTATTTCCTATTCTTTGGCTTTTTCACATATTTTATTCATGTTGAACAAAAGTTGGATATAAATTTTTAGGGAATGATCAGGATATATGTATAATCAGAGATGCACCTATCCTATGTACATTACACAATGATTTGCCTATAATGTTTGCACAGACTATGATGTATTATTGTATGTCTTTGGACAATATACTTCTTGTGCATATTGTTATACTAGATGGTCATCTTATTAAATAACAGGAGCATCATAGAACCACAAAACTTAGTACTATTTACAATTATATCCATAGCATCTAGAAATGTGACCATTCATATGCTCTGAAGACTTACTGAGGAAGAGAATTTTATCACTTCTAGGAATTATGAAATACATAGATAATTCAATTATGAAATAATGTACATTAGGACATCAGATTCTACTTGTGTGATGCATGGCTGAAGACCTAAAATTCCTTGAAAAGACTGTATCACAGGTGTCATTCTTATTGAGAAATTAAATAGATTTTGTTCCATACCAGTCACATACCAAACTAGGTCATAGGTGCATGTAGAACAAGAAGCAAAACTCTATTGACACCACTCATTGACATATACACATCAGGAAGACAGAGAATAGTCAGAGGAAGTGTGAGAATAGCCATCCCCACATGCTGGCATAGTTCACCTAGAGGACTTTGTGGCCTGGAGAAGTCATGTAGTTTGAGAAAGCTCATCCAATAATTGTGACAAAGTTACCTCTAAATAAGTAGCATTTAGCATGTAGAAGTAGTGGTATACAGTAGTAGTATATTACTATACTACAACTAAGTTTAGCCTTAAAGAAGCTCTCCATCAAGTAGTACAATAGGTCCTATCTTCTGTTCCATGAACAACTTCTAGTACTTAGCACTCATCTCATACAAGCCCTTACTGATACCAAATTAACATTTACTATCACCTCTCTACATGAATAGTGCCAATTATTTATCTATTCTAATATTGTTATAAACATTGCTCTCTTTACTACTAGTTATGTAAAGGAATAAACTGGCGGTATATGCCTAATAATTTTACATCATGAGATTCACATATAATTTTACTAAGCAATATCCCATTTTCCCCAGGTTCTTAAAGTTTTTTTTTTTTTAATTTAATTTAAATTCCAGTTAGTTAACATACACTGTAATATTGGTTTCAAGTGCAGAATTTAGTGATTCATCACTTAAATAAAAATCCTGTGCTCATCACAATTGCCCTCATTAGGGGCACCTGATCAGCTCAGTCCTTAAGTGTGTGCCTTTGGCTCAGGTTATGATCCCAGGGTCCTGAGATGGAGCCCTGCATCAGGTTCCCTGCCCAGCAGGAAGTTTCCTTCTCCCTCTCCCACTACGTCTGCTTGTGTTCCCTCTCTCCCAAATCTCTGTCAAATAAATAAACAAAATCTAAAAAACAAAAAGCAAGTGTCCTCCTTAATCCCCATCATCCATTTAACCCATCCATCATCCATCTCCCCTCCAGCAACATTCAATCTGTCCTCTATTAGTTGTACTTCTAAGTATACATCGTTGTGCATAAAAATGCAACTTTTTATGTACACTGATTTTACCAATCTTGCTACTTATAATTTATTACATATTTCTTTGAATTATGTTGTATTAATATTTTTAAAATGGAAATTGATAAAAAAGCATACATAACAACCATAAATAATTTTAAAAGATTATAAGAGAATGCTATGAATACCTATATACCAAAAATTATGCAAATTAGATGAGCAAGATAACAAGCAGATCTATTGGATCAATAATTTTTAAACTTCATGATGAATTCTACCAATATTTAAAAAATTAATACCAACTCTTCATAAAGTATGATGACAATAAAAGAAAGAGCAATAGCTTTCAAATTATTGTATGAGGTCAGTGATATCCTGATACCAAAGAGATCAAGGCATCAGAAGAAAAAATACAGTAAACACATTTTTTAAATAGACAGAAAAATAGTTAAATGACGGCAATATCATATCCAATATAACCAAGGTGAATTTATACTTGGAATGCAAGATTAACATTCAATTTGATCAATTAATATATTAATAGAATGAAGGACAAAAAGACACTTGATTACCTCAATAAATGCAAAAATAATTGACAAACTCTAATATATTTTCATGGTTAAAACACTTGACCCAGGACTGTCTAGGTTGCCCAGTCAGTTAAGTGTCCAATTCTTGATTTGGGCTCAGGTGGTGATCTCCAGGTTGTGAGATTGAGCCCTATAGCCTACCCCAGCATGGAGCCCATTTAAGATTCTCTCTCTCCCTTTACCCCTCCCCACTGCTCTTTCCCTCTCTCCAAAACAAACAAACAAACAAAAAAACAACCAACCAAACCAATAAAGAACACTCAACCAACTAGGAATAAAGGTATCTTTCTCAAACTAATAAAGGAGGTCTACTGAAAACTCACAGGTAACAATGTTTAATGGTAAAAGACGACACACTTCCAGATAGTAGAATATTACTAGGCACTTAACAGAAATGAAATATCAAGCCATGAAATAACATAGAAGAAACCTCAATGCCTATTACTAACTTAAGGAGGCCAATCTAAAAAAGACTACATACTGCATAGCTTCAATTATATGATATTCTAGAAAGAGTAAAACAAGGTAGATAATAAAAAGATCAATTACCAGAGATTTTGAGTGGGCAAAGGGATAAACAGGCAAAACAACAAAGACTTTAAGGAAAACAGTCTGCATGTTACCATAATGATGGATATAAGCCATTATAAACTGTCATTTATAATGACAACACCAATATACAACACCAAGAATGAACAGCGATAGCAAATATGGCTTTTGATGTTTAGAATATGTAAAGCTACATTCAATTTTAACAAATATAACTTCCTGGGAGGAAATGTTAATTGCAAGAAAGCTTATGCATGTGTGAGGCATGAAGTATACGGAAAATCTCTTTAGTTTCCCCTTAATTTTGTTGTGAAGCTTAGCTTCTCTAAACAGTTGCTCTAACTTACCTATTTCTTCCTTTAAATTTCACACATTTTTATTGGCTTACTGGAGTGATACCTAGGACCTTTAATAAAATCTATTCATACCACAATTCAATTCCACCTGGGTCTTTTCCAAAATAAGGTGGCATTTATTACATGGGACCCCAGTGAGTTATTTCCATCTAATTTGTTAATTTCTAAGGAATAAAATGATCAAATGCAACCATAATGTTCTTCATCAAGTGTATATGGGAACTCTTTTTTAAGGTTAAATACATCACTCCTTTTGCATGATTTTGGAGATGTGTGCATTATTTGGTGACGTGTGTCATTATGATTCTGTGATAAAAGTAGTTTAATGTTGTTGCTATAGAACTATTGGGGTAATAACTCCTAGTGCCTATCTTGCCTGGAAAAATGTAAAAGAAAAAATAAGTTTGTATAGATATGTAATGTCTACTGTGTGTCAGTTTCAAACATCCTTTTCAGATAAATATTTTCTCAATAGAAAAGGAGGAAATCAAAATTCAGACTTTAAACACTGTTAAACTATTATTATATTATTTCTCCCATTTACTTCTTATATATTAGAAATTTCCATAATTAACTTGTACTTATGTTCTAGTTATTTCCACCAAATAACTCTCTAATTAACGTGTAATAATTTGTAGTCATGAAACCAGATATAATAACGGAAATCTCAAAATTGATTTTGAAATCTCAAAATATTTACACTATTTAGAAAAGTTCTTATTCAAAAAACATGGCTTGGACCAACACATTATCAATTAAGATTTGCTAAGTACCTGCTAGAATCCTTTAAGATTAATCTGATAATGACATTTTAGTCATTGTATTCATACTATTATTTTACTACACATACTATTACTTTTATTCTATTCATACTATTCATATGTACATTCATAGTATTATTTTACTATACCTTTGACAACTTTTACAAGTTCACATTTCAAATAATAAGGTAAATGCACTTCTAAGTATTATTTATAATTTGGAGTACCTTGCTTTAGGATATACTGAACAGTTATATTTATATAACATATGCCTAAAATATTTGCTTAAAGATTTGACCCTACGAAGCATACTTTGTGACATTTCAGTATGTGTGCTTAATTATTCACAGGATGGGAACCCAAATGAAAAGAATGGTTTGCAGGTACAATGTCTGTTAGTTGTAATTTTGTAGAAAGAAGAGTGAATTTTCATACTAATTTGGTCTGTTCTCTGAATTATTTTATGGTTGAATATGACACATAAATATTTCTACACCTAAGCAAATAACATTTTATAAAACTTACAATAATTTGGGTACTATAAGAAACATTTGTGACACAGATTTTATAGAACACAGATGGATAAAGAGATATGGAAATACATAGATGGCTAACAGATGGCCTTTAATTTTTCCCCTTAACACTGTCCCTGTTTGAAAGTGGTCTCCACTGATACATTTCCTTCATCTTTTGCATGATTTTTAATATTGTGTATTTTTTAAAAAGTGGGGTAGAAATAGAAAGTAAATTCACAGCTAAGTAACATTTTCTTATTTTTTGAAATACTGTTGTATCACAACTAATCCAATACAAATTAAGAATAAGGAATTGTGCCCAGACACTGGTTATTTTCTATTCAGTACTCTTTTCCAAAGCAAACTTGGGAGGTGCCTAGGCAATTCAGTCAGGCATCTGACCCTTCGTTTTGGCTCAGGTCATGATCCCAGGGTCTTGGGATATAGCCCAGCATTGGCTTGGGAATTCTCTCTCTCCCTCTCTGCCCCTTCCCCTGCTCATGTTCTCTAAAATAAATAAATCAATCTTTAAAAAAAAGAAAACTTGGATATTCAAGCATATTTACACATTGTCCTATAACTAAAATATAAATGGATTTAGCTTATTCATTTCAAAATCAGATGTACTAATATTGCTCACTACTCAGAGACTTGTGAAAGCAGCCAGTTTTTTTCTTAGCACTTAAAAATAAAAACAGGTTTAAAAAGCTAATGTTCAGGCACCTGGGTGGATGAGTGGGTTAAAGCCTCTGCCTTCTGCTTAGGTCATGATCCCAGGGTCCTGGGATCAAGGCCCGCATCGGGCTCTCTGCTTAGCAGGGAACCTGCTTCCTCCTCTCTCTCTGCCTGCATCTCTGCCTACTTGTGATCTCTCTCTCTGTCAAATAAATAATTTTTTTGAAGATTTTATTTATTTGACAGAGAGAAACACAGCTAGAAAGCAAACACAAGCATGGGGAGTGAGAGAGGGAGAAGCAGGCCTCCTGGCGAGCAGGGAGCATGATTCGGGGCTCGATCCTGGGTCTCTGGGACCATGACCCAAGCCGAAGGCAGTTGCTCAACCAACTGAGCCACCCAGGTGCCCCAATAAATAAAATCTTAAAAAAAGCTAATGTTCTTTAATTCTGTAACATATGAAATAATTTAAATGGTTACATTAGCATCATTAACAGACAATACACTAAAATTGTTTTAATAGGTTTAACATTTTAAATATTTACTAAATTAGGGGCACCTGGGTGGCTCAGTTGGTTAAGCGACTGCTTTTGGCTCAGGCCATGATCCTGGGGGCCCGGGATCGAGCCCCACATCGGGCTCCCTGCTCGGGAAGCCTGCTTCTCCCGCTCTCAGTCCCTCTGCTTGTATTCCCTCTCTAGCTGTGTTTCTCTCTGTCAAATAAATAAATAAAATCTTAAAAAAAAAAGAAAAAAAAAGAGTTTTAAATATTTACTAAATTAAAATACACAAGTAAGCTATTATTTTCCTTACTATCTTTTGCCTTTTAAATTTCACTTATTCATTTTATGAAGAGTGGCCATATCACAATGTCTAGAATGATCCTTTTGTACATTCCTGTTTTAGGAAATCTTTCAGGCCTCCTGCGTGAGTCTTATCCTCCCATTAGCTCATGTTTCATTATTGGAATTCCTCTAGTTCTCAAAGTACCACCAAATGTTTTTCTACTTTATCTTGTGCTTTTAAAACATTGCACCCAGTTTTTCATGAATATGAATATATTCTATCTTATAAATTCAAAGATATAAGTTTTGTTCTTTTATTCCAATATATGTTATTATTGAATTTATGTGATTTGACTTATGATGTCTCATTTAAGCTATTGCCATAATATATGTAATTATAATCAGTATGGAAATAAAACCCTTGTTTTAACTTTACTAAATTACTGCTTAAAACATGTCCCTTCATCATATACACCATATATTCACCTGCCACTGGCCCTCTGGAATACAAACTAACATAGGGATTCTAGAATGGCAAAATAGACTACCTAAATTTGTGCACTTTGAGTTTAGTAATGTTTAAGAAATGTAGAAGATGACATTAGTGAACTGGAAAGCAAGTCATTAGTAGAAATCGAAACTAAACCACCAAGCTTGTAAAAGAATAAGACGAGAAAAAAAAAAGCAATTAGAACCATGTGTGGAACAAAGTGAAATAAACTCACACACATGTAGTAGATAGAGGTTCTAGGGGAAAGAAAAGAGAGGGACCGGTAAGTTAGGAGACAATGGCCAAAGAGAAAGGGAGAGAGAATCCTAAGAAGACCCCATCCTAAGCATGGAACCCGATGTAGGACTCAATTGCACAACTCTGAGATCACAACCTGAGCTGAAACCAAGAGTCAAACACTCAACCAGCTGTGTCACCCAGGCACCCCTAATTACACTTTTGACTTATAATTTTGAAGTGCCTTAACTGTGGAGATAATATATTTTCCTGCCACAATGATGTTGGCTCCACCATGTGACTTGCATTGGTTAATGTATTACATAGTTTATATAATTCTACTGAAATGTAAATTTAATTACATCGTTTCATTGATCTTCTTGATGTTTGCTACAAGAGAAACATGCATTGGGTAGCTTCTTGTGTCAGAAAAACAGATGCAAGTACAATGGATTGGACCCCACTTGCAGCTTGGATATAAAACATAGCTAAATTCTATCAGTATCCCCAGAGCTGAGATGAACATGGAGACCTACTTAGTCATAAACATAAAAGTAATGGTATTTATAATCTGAAGAATTTGATTTTTAGCCAAAAAAAAAAGGGACATTTTTTACTAGAGCTGGAATGTTGCTCTTCTACCACAAACTATGTGCAATTGGCTTTGAGACCAAGCAGAGGAAAGTAAGATAACTCTTATAAGATGATATAAATAGATAACACACAGTATGAATATTCAGTCCAATTTACACCTACAATAAGCTAGTAGCAGTAACTTGTGTACAAGATAAGAAAGTTGAAGCAAAATATTAATAAGGTACTTGAGTGTTTGGTGTCTATTTTTTTAAAGGACTAGAAAAAGAAATTGACTGGGAGAGAACTGATTGGCACTCTAAGAATACTATGAAGTCAATAGATCCCAGAAATTCTGGAACTTTTTGAGTTAGAAAATGAACTAACTTTCACCAAGTAAAACTCTGCTCATTTAGAACACCAACTCAAGAAAAAATCCGAATTTATTGTCTGTCCTTACTTCACAGGCTTAAGACAGAAACTGTAGCAAGGTCCTGGTTATTTGGACTAATAGATACCCTTTAAATTGACCTAATGTGTTCTAGAAGACTACAGATATTATCTCATGAAGCCTTTTATGTGGTCAAAGTTTTACTAAAATCTAGAGTGGGAAAATAAACTGTGGGTATAAATTATGGCACATAAAATGAAATGGAATCAAATGAAGAGCATACCTCAAAGTTTCTATGAAGTTGTACCATCTTAAGCTCTACCAGCCTGCATTAAAAGACACTGAGGCTATTAGGCTCATTAAAAGACTCCTGCTTCTCCAGGAAGCAGGCTTAAACATCTCCGTCTTTCAGGAGGGCACAAGTCCTACTAATATCTTCAGGTTAAGGAGGATGATAAACCAAAATATAAAGAAAGAGCCGGAGAAATTAACAGACTTGGGAAATACTTTCAGAGAGCAGAATGGATTTGAACAATGATAAAGAGATCTCAAAATTTGGGGCCCAATATAAGATGACATCACAAAATTGGCCCAATGGGATTTTGGTATTACCAGGAATTAGTGACTTCTAAGTGCCCTCCCTTCTTGGCATTTTTTAATGGGAGTATTTAAGCCATTTATGCTTCCCCGTTCCACTATCATATACTGTGTTTTGGGAGAAAACATAGGAGTGTTTGATTTCACAGGTTTCTGGGTCAAGAAGATTCACTTTTTTTTTTTTTTTAATACTTTATTTATTTGACAGAGAGAAACACAGCCAGAGAGGGAACACAAGCAGGGGAAGTGAGAGGGAGAAGCAGGCTTCCTGCCCAGCAGGGAGCCCGATGTGGGGCTCTATCCCAAGCCTCTGGGATCATGACCTGAGCTGAAGGCAGTCACTTAACCAACTGAGCCACCCAGGCACCCCTAGAAGATTCACTTCTTAACCTGATAAAGATCACTGAAGTTCATGAAGATACTGAGACTTATTTTAAGGCAGCAAAACCACAGTCATTTTAAACCATTAGAGTTATGAGAGCATATTATGAAAATGCCTATGAGAACAGTTTCCCAGGTGTAAGAAACATTAAGCCCAGGTCCTGACAGAAAAGCATACAAGGAGAAAGAAGATTAGTAAGAGATGAAGACAGGGAAGAAACGGACAATGAATATGTGAAGTTTTATTGAGGTTTCTGCTAAAATTTTAGATTTTGCCTAAAAAGAGGTGGAAAAACATGTAAGGGTCTTAAATGTAATAACATGATGTGACTCATTTAAGATTTCGTTATAATGTGGCATAGGTAGTAAGTGCAGAATCAAGGTGATGAGCAATAATTCAGGCAAGAGATAAAGGTGATAATGGATCAAGATGTCTTAGTGCTGTATTAATGAAGAGTGCTTAGATTTGGGGGTTGTTTGAAGGTTAAGCTTTCATGATTTCTTAGTGTATTTTATTTGGAGTCTGAGAGAAAAAGAAGACTTCAGGATAATAGCAAAGTTTCTAGACTAATTTAAAATATCTGTTACCAATAATCAAAGTGAAAATGCAAAGAAGTTTTAATTTTTATGTATGTATTTTTGTAGGGCAGGGATGGTGTTCAGGAATTTGCTTTTATACATAGCCAGTTTGAGTTTCTTGTCAGTATCCATGCAAAATATTGAGAAGACTATTTGGCACATCAGTCTGGAATCTAGGGGAGACATTTAAGATGGAATTATGTATGCCTGAGAGTTATTTTTAGATGCTATTTGAAACCACAAGACAGCATATGAATAGCAGAGGATAAGGAATTGATACAGTCCAAGGACTGAACCCTGGGGCATTTCAAGGCCAAATAAGATAGGAAAAGAAGTATACCAAGTTGTTTGAGATAAAGATTACTTACATAGAAGGAAATAAAAACATTAAGGTACAATAGAAAGTAATTGGAGAAAATGTTGTAAAGGGAAGAAAGTAGTTAACTGAATCAGTGTTGTATGCCAACAAAGATGAGTGATGAGATACTTATTATTTGATTTAGCAACATGAAAGTCACTTGTTAGTGACTTCCATATTGATGAATTTTGGTAAAATCAGTTTCAGTGAAGGGTGAGGAAAGAAAACACAATTGAGGTGGTGATTTGGTTAACAAACGGTAAAGAGGGCAAGAGAATGGAAGGTAGAAGGATGTAATTGTTATTTACCACGAAGCTTAATCCAGCTAAGAAATAAAGATAAAATGGTAATTGGAATAGAGAAATGCTAGTATAATCAATGGAATTTTGGTCTTTTAAGTTTGAAGTTGTTTCTGCAAACACGATAATGAAATAATCATTACAAGAAAAAAGGCAGTAATCAAGAAATAGGATAATTAAGGAGATATGACAAGTAAATGTAATGTCAGATCCTGAGTGGGGTCTAAGAGGAAAAAATAATAGATATTAGATAAAAACTAAAGATATATGAGATGCCTGGGTGGTTCAGTCGATTAAGCATCAGACTTGATTTGGGCTCAGGTTATGATCTTTCTGCTTGAGATTCCTCTCTCCCTCTGCCCTTCCCTTTCCCTCTGCCTCTCCCCCTGCTCACATGCTCTCTCTAAAATAAATATTTAAAAAACCCTAAAGATATAGGGATCATGTATGGACTTTATGTAATAATGTACAAATATTGGCTTATTAATTGCAATAAATATACCATACCAATAGAAGATGTTAATCATATTGGAATAGGGTTTGAGATATATAGAAACTCTGTACTGTCTTTTAAATTCTTCCATAAATCTAAAGCCCAATTATATAATTTTTAAAATGCTCACTAAAATCATAGGACACTTGAAACTAGGTTTTGACTTTTCAGATATTGCTAATGACACAGTCTAGTTGACACCATAAAAGTGAGTGGATAAAATGGAGTGGAGGAAAACTCAGAGTTTAAATTATCAAGGAGCTCAAAGGTCAATGAATTTGAGTAATAATGAAATAGGAGCTAATTTTGTTTTTCAAGAAATGAATGGGAACTAAATTTCTTTAGATAGCAACAAGTACAGTGTAGGGTGATAAAATTTGACAAATTGAAAGGCCATTTTGGAAGAAGGTTAAATGATGGAAATGGAGAACATTCTAGAAACAGCAATATTTAATAGAAAAGTTACTCCATCTCTAACTCCATTCTAGGAGGGATTTGGGAGAGGAACCCACACCACTTGAGAATGTTGAAAGGGTAACAACTTGTGTTGTCAAGTTAGAAAAGCAAATAGTGCAGAGAAGAACTTATAGAAACAGATATTTCAGAATAATAAGTGTAAAAAAGCCAGAAATTATCTCAGGAGTTGAGACAGATGGAAGAAAGTGTTAGAAAAGGAGTTTTTGTAGTCCTGGGACCAAACAGTAATTAAGATATCCTGGACTTCTTGTGATAGCGGGAATAAACTGGGATAAATGGCGTAAGATTAATCTTAACATTCTTAGACCTTATAGGTATGATAAGTCTGCAAGCATCAACAGAAAAGGATGTTGGAAAATATTCAGGGTATTAGGCTGATGGCCTTTTTCGGGGAGGTGGAGTAGCACTGTTTTATTCTCTTGCTCTCTGTCCATGGGGGAATACAGACCATTATGGTACCAGATACATAATTCTAGAGCTAGGGAAGGTAAAGAACTCAAATACATAGATGTATCAGTTATGGTGTTTCAGACATGCACTTTGATGAGGTTGTTTGTTAACAGAGTTAGGACAGGGAACAGAAGAATTTCCAGGACTAAGCTTCAGTCTGTGCTAATAATTAGAGATGAAGAAGAAAAGTAGAAAGAACCTCAGAAGAATGGATGCTAAGATAATTTAAAAAAAAAATGATTAGAATATGCTCTCATTGGGGGCCTGTGTGGCACAGTTTGTTAAGCATCTGACTCTTGGTTTTAACTTAAGTTATTATCTCAGGGTCGTGAGATCAAGCCCTGAATTAGGCTCTGAAGGCAGAGTGAGTCTGCTTGAGTTTCAGTCTTGCTCTGCCCCTCCCCACACCCCAACATTCTCTCTCTTCCCCCCAAATAAATCAATCTTTATTAATTTTTTACAGAGTGTATTCATTTATTTGACAGAGAGAGAGAGAACGAACAAGCAGGGGGAGCACCAGGCAGAGAGAGAGCACCAGGCAGAGAGAGGGAGCCTGATGTGGGGCTCAATCTCAGGACTCTGGGATCATGACCTGAACTGAAAGGTAGAAGCTTAATTGATTGAGTCACCCAGATGCCCCATAAATAAATCTTTTTTTTAAAACTGCCGCCATGTTCTATAGTGCACACCAATTTATTTTATCTTCACAGAACAAAAAATCTTGATTAAATTCAATTCTCTAGCTTTGCTTTCACACAAAACTAAATGTCGATAGAAGAAAACAGCCATGCCACCTCAATACTCTCTAATTCACAAAAATAGGATTCTGAGAAGGTGGTGGAGTAAGCAGCACTGGGAATCTGTCTCTGCAGTTAGACAACAATTACACTGGCAGACTCTGTCTACAACTATTTTGGAAAACTGGAGACTACTAACAGCTTGCCACTCCTAGAGAGAAGAAATCTTACACAGTAAATTGCAGCTTATTTTGGTCAATTCCTGGTCTTTTTTTTAAAGAATTTATTTGAGAGAAGGTACAAAAGCAGGCGGAGTGGCAGACGGAGAGGGAGAAACAGACTCCCTGTTAAACAAGGGAGCCCACTGGGGCTTGATCCCAGGGCCCCGGGATCATGACCTGAGCTGACGGCAGACACTTAGCTGACTAAACCACCCAGGTTCCCCTCAATTTCTGGTCTTATTACAGTAGCATCTATCCATTCTCCACCTCTCAGACCTGGCCTAGGAAGTCACACATAGTACAAAGATACTGTATCAAAACAATGTGGTACTGGCAAAAAGACACATAGATCAATGCAATAGAATATCAAGTTTAGAGATAAATCCTTGCATATATGGTCAAATGATTTTTTTAAAGAGTTTATTTATTTATTTGACAGAGAGAAACACAGTTAGAGAGGGAACACAAGCAAGGGGAGTGAGAGCGGGAGAAGCAGGCTTCCTCCTGAGCAAGAAGCCCCATATGGGGCTCTCAGTCCCAGGACTCTGGGATCATGACCTGAGCTGAAGACAGACGCTTAATGACTGAGCCACCCAGGTACACCCAGGTTAAAATGATTTTTAACAAGGATCCCATGACCATTCAATGGTGAGAGGTACTTTTTAACACACAGTGCTCAGGAACTTGGTATCCACAATTCAAGAGAATCAAGTTGAACCCTTACCTAACACTATATAAAAAATTAACTCAAAATGAGTCAAAGACTTAAATTTAAGACCTATAACAATGGAAGGCTGAGAAAACAAAAGGCAAAACTTGATATAGCATTTATTTCATTGGTAGGACATCAGTGGTATAATCAACAAAAGAAATTGGACTTTGTGAATTTTGGTTTTTAAGTGTGCATCAAAAAGACACTCTCAATGGAATGAGATGACAATCCACAGAATAAGAGAGAGTATTTTCAAATCACATGTCTGATAAAGGATTAACATTACACATATAGAGAATTCCTAAAACTCAACAGTAACAGACAACCCAATTCAAAAATGGGTAAAAGACTTGAATAGACATTTCTCCAAAGAACAGATACAAATGGCCAATAAATACATGAAAAGATGCTCAACCCATTAATCATTATGAAAATGCAAATCAAGACTATAATGAGGTATCATCAGCAAGGAATATGAGCCTTAAACTGAAAGGACATTCTGACATGTGTTACAACATGGATGAAACTAGAAGACATTGTGCTAAGTAATAGAAGCCTGTCAGAAAAAGACAAATACTGCATGATTACAATTCTATGAAGTACTTAAAATAGCCCAAACTACAGATGCAGAAAGGAGAATGGTCCTTGGCTGGGGCTGGAAAAGAGAAAGGGAAGTTATTGTCTAATGGGTATAGAGTTTGAGTCTTCAAGTTGAAAAAATAATCCTGGAGATAATGGTGATGGTAACACATTATGAATGTATTTAATTCCATTGAACTATGTACTTAAAAATGGCTAACATGGTAAAAAAAATAATTACTTACTTTGTTCCTTGGCATACCTTCAGCATTTAGAACAGTACCTGACACTTAATCTTGTAAATTACATGTATAAATAAAACTTAAAAATATTATAAAGTAAAAAATTATAAATAAAATTTATACATATTATTTATAAATTATTTATAAATAAAAACAAACTGGCTGGTGTTACAGAAACTAAAATAGTAATCCCAATTAGGAAGGAGCTATCAAACAAGAGTTCAAGCAAAGTAAGACAAGAATATTTTTGCTAGATATCACAATATGCTTGCTGTGATTTAGCAAAACAGTACCCAGGGAGTGAAGGTTATGACAACTTACCTGGTATGTTGGAAGATCCGAAGAGGGGGAGGGAAGAGAGATGACAAAATAGATCCTTATCAAGATAATTTTAAAAAATAATTTTACCGTGAAAAGGAACAGAAAATGGGCAATAGCTAGAAGGGTATGTTGAGTTGATATAATTTTTGTTATAAATTCTTAGGGATTTCTGAAGAAGAGAGTGGAGTAGGAGGACCCTAAGCTCACCTACTCCCACAGATATATATAGATAACACCCACATCAGTTTAACCCAAAAAATTACCTAAAGACATGCAGACTAGACTCCCCGTAGTCAATCATAGAGAAGAGGACACATTGAAAATGGTAGGAAGGGCAGAGAGGCAGGCAGGAACCAAAGTGACTGACAGGGACATAACTTTGCCAGTTTTTGTTGTTGTTGTTGTTTGTTTGTTTTACAATCAGTGGGACTTAATACCTAGAACTTTAAAAAGTCAACAGCTTGGTTCTGGGAAAGTCAAAGGGCAATAAGAAACAGAGTTCCCACACTCAACCAGGCAGCATAACAAACAACCCCACTGAGATATAGCATAGAAGGACCAGTTTAAAAAATAGCTGCAGTATACATGAAGATTTATTTACTAATCTCACACATATGCTGGAAGGGCAGGGATCTTTAGAAAACTTTTCCGAGAACAAAAGAGTTGTCATGCACTGTTTCCCTCCCCAATTCCCCAGCCTAGATATTCTGGGTATGTAGACACCCATAGGAACTGGCACAAACCTTCTCCACCTAGCTTGCTAATGGTGCCCCATTGCCTGCCTCAGGTCCTGAAACCTGACCATCAAACCCACCCTTGGCAGTTTTCCAAAATGATTACAGGTTCACCCCTACCCAACAGATCCACAAAAAAATATTAACACCTTGAACTCCACCCCTGCTTTCTCCTCTATATCTGCCATCCAATCTACCCTTGGCAGAAATTTTCTAAGGCACTCCAGATTGCTCCCACAGCAAACCTATGTAAAACTTAGTACCATATGCCCATCCTTGCATTCTCCGGTGAACTCACCCTTGGCAAAAGTCCATCTAAAACAGTATAGCATCATGCAAGCACCCCCAACAGCATCTAGCATCTAGCCCTGGGAAGAGGGGAAGATAACCACATACACCAGATCCACTATGGCCTCACAGTGAGCTGGGGCTGACATCTGGTCTGACTACAAGCCCCACTCACCAATGAAAATCTCTCAGGGAACAAGAAACAGATAGTAACCCGTGGTTGGTGTGACTACAGCTCTGGTAAATGCCCGTTCACAACCCAATTCAAACTCAAGGCATATGAAACTGGCCCACTAATGGCAGAGTGCCCAAAATTCACAGAGAACCATCACAGATGACTTCACTGAAGGCAAACAAGGCTCAGCCTCAACAGTAGGGTGCATGAAACACACAGGAGACACACCTGAAGTACCAGATTCTGGTGAACAGGGGACATTGAACTAAGACACTATAGAACCTTTTCTTCATAAAGCCACTATTTTCAAGATCAGGGATGTAGTGAATTTCCTAGCCATAGAAAGAGAGTTAGACAAAATGAGGAGGAAATGGGAATATGTCCCAAATGAACAAACAGGACAAAATCACAGCAGGAGAGTTATGTAAAACAGAGTGAAGTATTATACCTAACAGAAAATTTAAAGTAATGTCCATAAAGGTAAACGATGGACTCGAGAAAACAGTGAAGGCCCCCAGTGAGACCCTGAAGAGACAGAAAACATAAATAGAAACAATCAGATGAAGGACTTAATAACTAAAATTAAAAATACACTAAAGGGAATAAATAGACTTGAGGAAGCAGAAAAAAAAAAAAGATCAGTATTCAAAGTAATGGAAAGCAATTAAGCTGAACAGAGGAAAGAAAAAATTAAAAAAATGAGAATAGATTAAGGGGACTCATCAATACTATCAAGTGTAATAATATTCATACTAAAGGAATCCCAGAAGAAGAGAGGAAAAAGGGAGCAGAAAATTTACTTGAAGAAATAATAACTGAAAACATCCCCAATCGGGGAAAGAAACAGAACTCCAAGTCCAGGAGACACAGAGCCCCCCAATAAAATCAACCCAAAGAGGTACACACTAAGAAACATAATAATTAAAATGGCAAAAAGTAGTGATAAAGAGAATTTTTAAAGCGGGAAGAGAAAAGTTACATACAAAGGAATGCCATAATGCCCTCAGAGGATTTCTAGCAGGAACTTTGCAGACCAGAAAGGAGTGGCATGATATATTCAAAGTGCTAAAATAAAATAATTAAAATAAAATAAAATAAAATAAAATAAAAAAATAAAATAAAATAAAATAAGATAAAATTCTACAACCAATACTGTTTTATCCAGCAAATTTATCATGCAGAATACAGGAGAATAAAGAGTTTCCCAAACAAAAGTTAAAAAAATTCATTATCACTAAACCAGCCCCATAAGATAAAGGGGATTCTTTCAGTGGAAAAGAAAGACCATAAGCAGGAATATGAAAGCAGACAAATTACAAAATTAAGTGTATTTATAATATCCATTAAGGGATTTACAAAATAAAAGGATGTAGATTATTACACTGTATACCTAGAATATCTAGGAGGAAGGGAGTAAAAATTTATTGCTTTTTGATTAAGTGATAAACTTAATGCAGACTGCTATATGCATGTTATATATAAACCTAATGGTAACAAAAGCTTAAAAACCTGTAATAGATACACCAAAAGAGAGAGAGAGAGAGAGAGAGAGAGAGAGAGAGAGAGGAAGAGAGAGGAAGAGAGAGGAATCCAAGTATTTCACTAAAGAAAGCCATTACACCAGAAGAAAAGTAAGGAAAGTTAGGACCAGAAAACCAGAAAAACAACTGTAAAACAAATAACAAAATGGCAGCACACTTATCAATAACTACTTTGAATGTAATGGACCAAATATTCCAATCAAAACACATAGGGCACTGAATAGATTTAAAAAAAAAAAAAAAAGCAAGACTCATCTATATGCTGCCTCCAAGAAACTCATTTCAGACCTAAAGACACATGCAGATTCAAAGTGAAGGGACAAAAAAGTTTTATCATGCCTATCAAAGTGCAAAGAAAGCCACAGTAACAATGCTTCTACCGGACAAAATCGACTTTCAAACAAAGATTGTAATGAGGCAAAGAAGGACACGACATAATCATAAAGGGAACACTCTAACAAGAAGATATAATAATTATAAGTATTTATGCACTCACTGGGTTATGGAAAAAATAAAAATAAAAATTTTAAGAAATGTATTTATGTATTCAACATGGAGACACTCAAACACAAAGCAGCTATTAATAAAGGATATAATTGAAAGGAATACAATAACAGTAGGGTAACTTAATACCATCCTTATATCAAAGGATAGATCATCCAAATAGAAAATGTCTGTTCATTCCTGTCTATTCACTTCTGCCTGTTTTTTTAATTGGATTATGTGGTTTTGGATGTTGAGTTTTATAAGATCCTTATACATTTTGGATGCTAACCCTTTATCAGATAGGTCATTTGCAAATATCTTCTTCCATTTGGTAGTTTGCCTTTTAGGTATTTTTTGTTTGTTTGCTGTGCAGAAGCTTTTTATTTTGATGTAGCCCTAATCACTTGTTCATTTGTTTGTGTTTCCCTTACGTCAGGAGACCTATCTAGAAAAAAGTTGGTACAGCTGATGTTAAGGAAGTTGTTGCCTGTGTTCTCTTCTAGGATTCTGACGGATTCCTGTCTCACATTTAAGTCTTTCGTCCATTTTGAGTTTATTTTCGTATCTGGTGTAAGAAAGTGGTCCAGTTTCATTCTTTTTCATGTTGCTGTCCAGTTTTTGCCAACACCATCATCACTCACCATCAGAAAAAATGCACATCAAAACTACAATGAAATGACACCCCAAATCTGTCAGAATGACTAAAATCAACAACACAAGAAACAAGTGTTGTGGATGTAGAGAAAAAGGAACACTTTTCCACAGCTGGTGAGAGAAAACAAAACAAAACAAAACAAAACAAAACTGGTGCAGCCACTCTGGAAAGCAGTATAGAACTTCCTCAAAAGGTTAAAAAGAGATCTAACCTATGATCTATCACTGTACTACTGAGTTTTTACCCAAAGAATACAAAAACATTCATTCCAAGGGATGCATGTATACCTATGTTTACGGCACCATTATTTACAATAGCCATGATACGGGAGCAACCCTGTGTCCATTCACTGATGGAAGAATAAAGAAGATGTAGTACATATATACACACAATGGAGTTTTAGTCAGCCATAAAATGAATAAAGGGAATATATAGAGAGAGAACAATCAAGAGACGGACTCTTAATTATAGAGAACTGATGGTTACCAGAAGGGGATGAATTAAATAGGTGACTGGTATGAAGGAACTCACTTGTGATGAACACTGGGCATTGTATGGGATTGTTGAATCACTATATTGTATACCTGAAATTGACTTAACCCTGTATATTACCTAACTGGAATTAAGATAGAAATTTTAAGAAAAAAAGTCATGAATCTTTGGTCTCCAGTATACATGAGTGTACAATGAGGATTGCCTCATTCAATGTACCAGGCTGTCTAGGAACACTGTCTAGGAACAAAGTTCTAGGAACTTTGTTCTAAATCACTCAATCCTCATAATAATCATTACAATCCTGGTTTTACAGATTGAATAATTTGAGGCAGAGAGAGTAAGGTAAGCTATTTGAATCAAATGTTAGTATATGGTTGATAAATTTCAATGTAGGCAATCTAGGTTCAGGATCTATGCTTAATCATTTGACTATGTTTTTTGCTTGGTTAGAAGAAAATAAAATGTAAGATTGAGAAAATAAAAATAATTCATAAATGAAGATGGTAAGGAATGTTATTTCCCTTAGACCTAGCTATGGATTAAAGATTTTTAAAAAATAAATGTTCACTTGAAAATTTTTCATCATTTCTCATTTGAATTTTGAATTTGAACTTAAAATACTGTTTATAAACACCAAGAAAATTTGAGATTCTTGTGTTGGTAATGCTGCCAACAGTTAATAGAGCACACAAAACACACTGCAGAAGAAAAGAACCCTCAACTCAGGATTTAAGAGTTTCTGAAAGACAAAATTAAAAACACGACCATGAGCTAAAAAATAAAAAAAGCAAACAGTAAATCAATGACTAGGAAATAGGTCTTTAAAATCTGTCAGCAGAAACACACACCATAATCAGACCTAAGCGAAGACCTAAGATATTGGAAATATATAAAATATGATGTAAATTAAGTCTTGTTTTTTTTATAATATAAAGATATCAAAATTATGACTAAGAAAAAATAAGCTATCAAAAGAAAGCATTGTAAAGTCAAAACAAATATAATTTCAGGAAATGTTCTAGAAATATTAGGGGTATGTGTGGGTTTTGTGTGTATGTGAACTTGAAGTTAGAAATATAATGGTTTAAACATTAGATTAAGTACTATTGAAGAGACCGTTAGGTAAGTTAAAAATAGAATTGAAGATATTACTCAGAATGCATCTAACCGACATCTATAATGGGACCATTTAGTCAGATTAAACCACAAGTAAACTAACAGTGTGACATCAGAGCCCCAGAAGATAGTAATAGAGTACATAACAAAAGGCAGTGGTAGTTGATAAAATCTCAAAGTATTTTCCAGAACCCATCAGTTTCAAAAAGGTTAAGGTATCAAACAGGATAGAAATAAATCTACAACTACGTTATCATGAACTTGTTCTACAAACACGGTAGAGAAAATAAAACCAATAGGAAGCAAACTACAACAAATAAAGACAACTAATTTCCAAACAGCAAAGGTTAAAGAGAGCAGATAGTGGGAAAACTTCTTTAAAGCAATGAGAGAAGATAGTTTTTCATATTAAAAATTTAACAAGAGCAAATTTACTGCCAACATATTCTCACTGTAACAATTGCAAAAGCAGGTTTAAAAAAATCATTCTAAACATGTTAATATTAGACAAAATTCATTTAAATAAAGAATTATTATAGGAAACACTATTATCTTTACCTGGTATTAAAGTGTTTAATTCACCCTACAACTAGAACCCTTTGGAGCTTTTATATATGTAACACAATGATTCTAGTTTTGTGTAATTTGGAGTTAATAGATTTAATAGAAGACTTTTAAATCCATCTTTCTAGGGAAGAAGTAAAAGCCTTCAACAACTAAAAGATCAAAAAGAAATAAATGTTAAGTGTATGAGTTTCAAGAAAAAAATTAATAGCATGTGTATTCTAAAGAACAGTAAAACCAATGATTCAAAAAATGTTATTTTCATGCATATATTTAACACTCAAAGAAGCCCCTACAAATATTCAGCTATATTCAGCTATCAGAATCATATTGAATATAGACTCTAAATACACACACACACACACACACACACACACACGTGTATTTTAGAAAAGATTCCTAGAGAAATAAACATTTTAATATAAATTCTTCTTAATATTAGAAAATATACACGAAGGAAAATAAAAAAATACTATCTTTAAAAATGGATGAGATGCAACCAACCAAGTTTATACAGGGAAATTAAAGCTATAAATGCCTCCACTTAGGAAGAATAAACACTTGATGGATGTGAACCTCAGTGGCATAGGAGTGTGGAGTACTGATCTCCTTCACATGACTCTGCAATGAGGGAGTAGTTGCTGCACAGACTGGAGACACTATAATGTTGGATCTGTCATATCCACTTGTTCATGCCAAGGGCATATTATCCCCATGATCCAACAGACAATGACTGAACACAGCAAGGACACTAGCATTGGTCATCCTTTCCCAGCTCATTCCTTCACAGCAAGAGGCAACTCTAACAGGCAATCTTTACTTTGGAATGCTCTCCATTTACTGGCCTGAGAGGAATCCTCCCCAATCCTTCTTCTATCCTTCTCATTTCACAGATGTCAGACCTGAAGCTCTAGCCACCAACTTCCATGCTCACCTTCATCCTGCACCGGCAGATTAGCTCCACGGGACCTGGCAAAGATAATTGACTCTCATCAGCAGAAGGCAGTGCAGTTTTGACACTGTGGAGGCAAGGAGAAATGCCTGTGTGTCTCAGGAAATCCACTTTAACACCATTTGGTGCTCTCTGGTTCCATTATAAGAGTGAGTGGACCATGCAACAGACAGGGTCTGAGAATGGTATCATTTCCAAGGCTTTATCATTTTCTTTATGAATCAGTTTAGATCAGATCATCAAGGAAGCCATCAAGAACAGCAGACTTGATTGCAGAGAGTGAGGCCATGTAAAAGACACAATTAAAGAAAGAGATATTGCTTCATGACCATTTACAGTGATGGGACTTAGTTCCTCCATCTAAACTCTAATATTTTTCCCTCTGGGAGATCCAGGGGTGCTGCAGCTCAAAAATATTTGGGATGGATTGTGGTGTCATTGGAGGTGTGCCAGTAATGCTACTCTTCATGTATAACTACTGTGAAGAGGAGAACTGCCAAGAGGAGAGTGGCTGCCAGGAAGCTTCCAGTTTGTCATTATCCTATCTGCTGCAGTGTTTGCTTCAAGTCCACACTCTTCCTGATCTTTATAAAACCAGTAACTGATTGTGGCAGGGATACAAGGGCTGGGCCCTCCTTGCTCAGTATGGGACCTCTCTATTGGGCAATCTTTGCTCTGGAGCTTCCTACAATCCTGGCTGAGATTTCCTTACAGCTGTGCTTCAGCCAGAAGTTCCTCCTCTCAAACTCTCCTTCCTTCCCACTCTCATTTCACAGGTATCACATCCACATTGTCATTGCTGCTTGATCCTTATTCTTTTCACTTTAGCCTTCCAAAGCTTTTCTTCGGAATATATTATACACATGAAATTTCACCTTGACATCTGCTCCTCATAGGACTTAATTTGACAGCCTCCAACTCAAAAAGTTAAAAAAAAATTCCTGTGAAATAAAAAGACTAAAAATTAAATAGAAAATAAGTTAGAAGTGACCATCAAAACTAAAAAGTATTACCAAATTGAACAGTTTTCAATCAAGACTGACCAATAAGGGCACCTGGGTGGCTCAGGGGGTTAAGCCTCTGCCTTCATCTCAAGGTCCTGGGATCAAGGCCCACATCCAGCTCTCTGCTCAGCAGGGAGCCTGCTTCCTCCTGTCTCTCTGCCTGCCTCTCTACCTACTTGTGATCTCTCTTTCTCTGTCAAATAAATAAAATCTTAAAAAAAAAAAAGACTGACCAAGAACAGAGCATGTACAAATAAACTGTGAAAGAAAATCAACCATAGTATTAAACATAGGCTTTTGTTCATCTCTACAAGAGTTCTCTATTACGGGGAAGAATAGAATTTTATAGTTTTTAGCAAGATAACTCATATTTGGGTATAGTTGTCCAAAAAAAAAACTTCTCAGAAGTGGAAAAGAATTTTGCGTGGAGTTAGCAGCCACTGGTTAGGTAGTTTGGGTACTGGGAGAAAAATCAAGAAGAACCAGAAAGGGACAAAGTTTCAAAGGGAAATTCAGTTCTTCTGAGTCTCTCTCAAACCAAGAGAAACATAAGAAAAATTACATTAACAAAGAAGTAGGCCAACTTCCAAGATGGTCCTTGAGTGTGGCTAGACCTAGGGACTAGTTTGTAACATATGAAATACAATGACATTCATGAAAATTCAGGAACGTGATTAAGTTACAAAAGTGGTCATTTGCATCGCCATAACACTCCTTTGCTGACACTCTTTTGACTTCATGGCTGGCTCAGGTGAATGAAATCAGCTTCCATGTTGGAGAAAGCCCTGCCCTTCAAAGATGCTAGAAGAACTGAAAAGTTGCTACAACTGCTGAGAGACATAAGTCGTGGAAATTTGAGAGGACTTGGCTCTGGTTGACACCTTAAATGAAGATGAAGCTAAGCCATGGCCTGGTTCCCGGCTTCCCAGAAACTGACAATAGAAGTGGGTTATTTTAAGATGCTAACTTTTAGGGTGATTTGTTCCAAAGGAGTAACTGGTACAAGAAATTTTTTAAAGAAGGAAAGATTACCACAAACAACTTTATAGTAATCCATGGGAAAACCTAGTTAATAGAAAAATTCTTAGAACCAAAGATATTTTATAATATTTGACCACACTCCCCCCAAAGAGGGGGAAAAAAAAGATGAGTAATGTAAGTACTAGAGAGATTTGTTCAATGGTTAAGAATATTTATATTAATGATATGCCATATAGAAATCAAAGTGATAAGAAAACACTGAAATAATCTCAAGGTATGAGGCTATTTTTAATAGAAAACCATATGCTACCAAGCGATGGTTTACTTACTAAGTTTTATAAATCAAGACAATGTATTTTCCATTTTTCTTCTGCAATATTAATTTTATCATAAGTCAATAAATATATTTCTAGAGAGTTAACATTATAATTAAGGCTCTCCGTTACATAAATCAGTTTGGAATTGCCTGCAGTGTTTGACATCATCACTTATCAATCTGTCCACACCATATAAAAGTTAAATATGCTACACATTTAATTACAGTAGGTCATTCAGGTATTTCTGAAGAGCTTTCTATGATTAATCATGATCAGGGGATTTCAACTAAAGTAACATAGAAAAATGTTTGTTTGTTTGTTTTTTAAAGATTTTATTTACTTGACAGAGAGAAACACAGCCAGAGGGGGAACACAAGCAGGGGGAGTGAGAGAGGGAGAAGCAGGCTTTCCTGCTGAGCAGGGAGCCCCATGAGGGGCTCGATCCCGGGTCTCCGGGATCATGACCTGAGCCGAAGGCAGTTGCTTAACCAACTGAGCCACCCAAGCGCCCCTAGAAAAAGGTTTTTTAACAAATTTATGTATCTCATGTAAAATGGGATTTTCTTTTTTTTTTTTTAATTTTTTTATTTATTTGACAGAGAGAAACACAGCCAAAGAGGGAACACAAGCAGGGGGAGTGAGAGAGGGAGAAGCAGGCTTCCCACCAAGCAGGGAGTCCAATGTGGGACTTGATCCCGGGTCTCCGGGATCATGACCTGAGCCGAAGGCAGTTGCTTAACCAACTGAGCCACCCAGGCACCCTAAAATGGGATTTTCTAAGAGTATCCAAATTATTCTGAGTCACACTAGTCATCCATAAAGAACTTGAACAGAATTAAGGCCTAGATAATGAAAGAATGGTATAGTTGTTTTGCCCCAAATACTGGTCAGTTATGTATAAATTGTCACTAAATTAAAGGTCATTCATGGAAAGAAAATATATACTGGAGAATAAATTCTAGAGAATAGTCTCTGAAAAGAGACTTTATGGATAGTAAAGAATTTAAAAGCTTATACAGAAACACATATACTTTAAAATCTTATTGTAAATAAAGATGCAAAGACATCTATTTGACTATTTTACTTAGTGATAAACTTGAAACAAGGAGACTTCAAACCTAAAACTGGCATGAAGCTCCAAGGCATGAAATTACAGAAGAGGTTATAAAGTTAAAAATGAGCAAGTTGTTTACCCTCTATACAGTGCTTGTTTCTTACTGTGGAGTTCCCAGACAGCAGAGGATTGGTTAAAAGTATCTATTTTACACCATTTTAGATAGAGGACTCATTTTATGATTATAAGTGGCATTAACAGAAAATAACCTATTTTTTTCTTATATTCATGAAGAACAGCTAGATTAGGTTTTGCTTATGTGGCTTAACTGTTTTGTCTGTTTGGAGAAATTTCAAAAACAGTCTTTGTTTTAACAGTCTAGGCAGATAGAATTAATATAAGAATATTAAAACGTATTTTTTTCCTCTTATTACCCTAATCCAGTGGTTCTCAAATAAGGGTATTTTTGATCTAAGGGACATTTGGCAATAACTGGAAACATTTTAGCTGTCACGACTAGGGGTGCTAGTGGCATGAGGTGGGCGGAGGCCAAAAATGCTGCTTAATGTTCAGCAATGCACATGAGAGCTCCACATAAAAAGGAACCGTCCTGCCCATAATGTCAACAGTGCCTCCTTTGAGCAATTCTCCTCTCACAGCTCTCCTGATATGGTCTCACTCAAGTCTATGGTTTACATTTCCAGAAGACTCAACAGTTCATATTATACACATTAACTCTCTCCCTTGAGCTTCGGACCTATTTATCACACCATGTACTTGGCATTTGTTTTTGACTTTCTCAAAGGCACCTGACCTTATCTTCTCATCTCAATTCCTATTCATATGGTTAATAAATGGTACAAATTGCCTTCCAACTGAACACTCAGAAAACATGGATGTCTTTCTTATGTTTCCCAAATGCTATGTATCAAGGTTTGGGGGGGGGGGAGCAGTTTGAAGACAGGTGGTCAAGAAGTACAAACTTCCAGTTATAAATACTAGTGAAGCAATACACAGAATGATGATGGTAGTTAACAGTGTTTTCTAATGTAGAGGAAAGTTGTTGAGAGTAAATCCCAAGAGTTCTCAACACAAGGAGAAAATGTTTTCCTTTCTCCTTTTTTTTTTTTTAATCTATGAGAAGACTGGTTTAGCTGAATTTATGGTGTTAATCATTTTACACTATGTGTAAATTTAACCATCATTCTGTAGGCCTTAAACTTACACAGTGATACAGGTTGATTATTTCTCAAAACCACTGGAAAAGGTTGGGAAGGTGGAAGAGATGGGTGACAAGGGTCAAAAGGCACAAACTTTCAGTTATAAAGTAAGTGTTAGGGATAGAAAGTACTGCATGGTGATTATATCTAATATTGTATTGTATCTGAACATTGTAAGAGAGAAAATCTTAAGTCATAAGAAAAAATGATGCATGGTGATAAATTTTAACTAGACTTATAGTGCTGATTATTTTTAATATACACAAATGCAAAATAATTATGATGTATACCTGAAACTAATATGTTATATGTCAGTTATAGCTCAATGAAAAAAAAAAGGGGGGGGGAGTTTATTTTAATCATGGGTAATCTAAGCAATTAACAATTTGTAATGAAATTACATGTAAATGGGACCCAAAATGCCACTGGATCTAGCATTTCTCTTTCACTACTAGGTATACCATACTTACAGCAATTGTTGAAGGAATCATCTCTCTGGCATACATTTCCTGGTGGAAGCTCAGTATTCCTCCCTGACACTGGAGCTAACATGGACATCAATGCTCCTAAACCTTGTCACTGAAGCAAAAGTAATCAGAGTTTAATTTATGGGGGCTGGGGGACAAGTGTGGTGGTAGCATGAAGAGCACAGACACCATCTTCAACTCAAACTCACTACAAGAGCCACACAGAAGCATCAGTCTACTGCTACGCAACCAGTGACCCTAGCCCTCAGATATTATCAACGGTAATTATTGTCTCTCCATTTCCATTCATCAGGAACTTAGAAAAGACTTATAAGACTGTTTAATTGCTGTTCCATGGTGTCTGGAACATAGGTGAACACTCAAATCCAGGCATAGAAGCATTTGGAATCCTACTTTCTCCCATGTCCTATTATAGGTGCTGATAGTCAGCTGGGGTGTTAGCTGGGCCTGTCAGCCAGAATACTACCACAAGCAGTCTTTCCATTCCAAGGGAGAGCCTTCCAAGGAAAAGATACCAAGGTAAAAGCCATATGGACACTTACTGCCTGGCCCCAGCAACCATGCCTCATAACTCTGCTATATTCCATTGATTATAGGAGTCACAGAAGTCCACCCAGGTTTGAATGCAGGAAACATAGACCACACCTCTCAAGAGAGGTGTCTTAACATTATATCGTTAGTGTATAAAATATGTATTATACACATGTGGTTCTATTTTTTCTAAAGATGGCTATACACACAATCTTCTGTAAGAAATACTAGAGGAAACAAGAAACAAGATATTGTGCTGACAACATTTTGTATTAGAAATAATTTTTCCAAATACTTGGATATTAAATTTCAAACATTAAGTTACTTCAACACTATTTTCCTCTGTATTCAGCTTGATGCCTAAAACACACAGATACCAACCCATCACTTAGAAGCTTGTCTGAGATTGTTTGAAATCACCTGAATTTTGATTATTTTTATCAAAATATCTGGCCTTCCATATTTACTGTCAAAGTTCAGGCATATAGTCTCAAGTTCTAGTTCAATACAATCCCATAAGCACTGTCCTCTTTGTCCTTTTATCTCAAGATCTCCCTCTCTTCCCTTCCACCTAGCAGAATCACATTCAGTTGTGGATAAAAGCTTAATATGATTGTACCAACTTATGACATGCACCAGGAACCCTCTCTTATTTCCAAACTTTGCATTTGAACACCACCTTAGGATACTGTTTCTTGGAATATAATTGCTCATTAAAAAAAAAAAAAAAGCTGCTGTTGGAAGTTCTGAGATATCAAGACTTGTTACTGTTGAGATATGATGTGGTCAGCATGGGCTCTAGAAACCGGCAGCTTACCTTGGCTAAAGTTGTCCTCTAGATAAACAGAAAGAGAATGAAACTCTTATCTGGAGTAATGCTTATACCAATTGTTGTTAGACTGTCATATTAGGGAAATGCAGACAGAAAATCATTTGTGTATCCTTCACTAAATGCTCTTTAGTTCTGTATGCTGATACAATTATTAGAAAGTATTACTTTTTGTTAAAAATGTGACTATATGGCTCAGTAGTAAGGATTTCACAGCTAGTATTTCTTTTCTGAAAATTTTCTGATTTACTTTTTCTTACAACTTAATTGGCCTCTAGATATTAGAACCAAGATACTCAATATTTTATGTCTTTAAAGATCTCATTATTTATAGAAATGTACACAAGTGGTCCAAAATAGTTATAACCATCAGCTGAAACAAAGAAGCTATCCCATCAGGACCTTATCATCACAACACAGACACTCTGAGATTTGCCTTCTAAATTAAATTGTAATATCCATCCCGTCTAATAATAATTGAAGTATGTCAAAATCTCAGCCATTAGATTTAATATTACATGTGCATTGGTAACTTTGCTAATGGTTCAATTTCTTAGATATCATACATGCAATATACATAATTACTTAGGTATAAAATATAGATCAAACAGACTATGAAAGTAAAAATGTTAAATTTCTCATTGGTTTTATAAATCACTTAGTTGTTTTACTATGGTTTAACTCCTTTATTAAACTTGCTACCTTCTTTTGATGGATGTGAAGAGAGTCGTTATGTACATCATTACTGGAAGAAGGAAGAAAGTCCCATTTCTTTAAATTCAGAGTGCAGGTCACATAAAGTGTGCATATAGGATTATGCAATATTGGCAGTGGGACCAGTGGGACCAAAGTTTTCCTGTATCTGTGGGTGACTGAACTGACTGTTTCTTGCTTACTGCAAGCTTATAACTTCAATAGTTAAAATGATAGGCTCAGCTACATAGTTATCAAACCACATGCAATACCTACAAACTCAACAAGAGATCAGAGAGAAGAAGAGCAACAATTCTAGGCACAGAAAAGCGACCACTTTCTGGAAGGTAGAATGTATAGAGAAGTTTGGGAAGACAGACCGTGGGGAAGGGGCCAGATCCCAGCTAGCAGTAGAGCAGTGGAGCACAAAATCAGAACCCTTAGAAGTCTGCTCAACTGATGGTTGTTGCCCTGGAGGCTGACCAGTAGACAGAATCCTCACAGGGACACTGTGGTCTCAGGATACAGGGGGTCAAAAAAGGACCTGGGGTACCTGATCATGGCAGACCTCCTAGGTACCAGAGCAGGAAAGCCAGAGGCAGAGATGGAACCAAGGAATGGGCTCTCAGCTCAGAGTTACCAAAACTGAGATCTGAGATGCAGTCGGGCCACTGCTCTTTGAGTAGGGACCCCACAAGTGGCAGATCTGGGGAGATACCCGTTTCCTCCCCCAGGAGGAGCAGCGTGACAGCACACTGCAGGAATCTGCTGGGTATGGAGACTCCAAATGGGGCTGAGTGCCAGAGATAGGAATGCTGGGTCACAGGCTGGATGAGCATGGAGCACAGCTGGAGACCAAGGGGACAGGCGTGATTGACTGCTTTTCTCTGAACACACACTGAGGACTGGGGCCCTGAGCTCTCAGCTCTTCCAGGATCGGAGATTGGGAGGCTCCCATCTTCAGTCCTGCCCTTCAAAGCAGTGCAGAAAGCATTCAGGGAATAAAAGCTGCCAAGAGCGAACCTAAGCAGATTGCTTAGCCTGACCCATGGCATGGGTGGTGCAATTCCACCTTGGGCAAAGACATTTGAGAATAAACACAACAGGCCCCTTCCCCAGAAGATCAGCAAGAACATCCAGGCAAGACCCAAGTTCACTGATCAATGAGAACTATGGAAGTCCAGAGCTAGGGAAATGCACCACACAGAATTTATGGCTTTCCCCCATGATTCCATATTCTTTCAAAGTTATTTTATTTTATTTTTTCTAATTCAAATTTTTAAATTTGTCTTTCCTAATTTAATGCTTCCTAATTATCTTATCAATATTTTTCTTAAATTTAATTTTAACTGTTATATTCTAACACTTCATTGTATTTAAGCTTATTTTTTGTACACAAATAGGTTTTTCATTCTTTAAAATTTTGAGATACAATTTCTTCTAAAAGATCAAATATACCCTAAATCTTGTGCATGGCTTTGTTCTAGTCTCCAGCTTCATCACATTCTTTCCTCTTTTTTTTTTTTTTTAACCAACTTCTGATCTTATCAATTCTTTTAAATTTTTTTTTAAATTTTCATCTTTACAGTCATATTCCATCCCTTCATCACATTTACCTTTATTTTTGTACATATATATGTTTTGCTTTCTTTAACATTTTGGGGGACAGTTTCTTCTTCTAACAGACCAAAATACACCCAAATTCAAGTGTATGGCTCTGTTCTATTCACCAGTCTAATCATATAAATAGAGACAGATAGATATAGATATATAGATTGTTTTTCCTTTCTCCCCTCCCCCCCAGTTTTGGGTTTCTTCTGATTTGATTAATGTAATCTTTCTGGAATCATTGCTACCCTTTAGTAATTAGTCTCTCATTCATCTATTCTTATCTGGATAAAATGACATGGTGTAAAAACTCACCTCAAAACAAACCAACAAACAAAAACAACCAGGAGGCAGTACCAATGGCTTGGGACTTAATCAATAGGGACATTAGTAATTTGTCAGAACTAGAGTTCAGAATGATGATTATCAAGGTTCTAACTGGGCTCATGAAAAGCATGGAAGATACTACATAATCCCTTTCTGGAGAAATAAAATGCCTTTCTGGAGAAATAGAAGAACTAAAATCTCACGAAGTTGGGGGGGGGGAAAGCTATTGATGAGATGTGATCAAAAATGGAGGCTCTTACTGCTAGGATAAATGAGGCAGAAGAGAAAATTAGTGATAAAGAAGATCAAATGATGGAAAATGAAGAAGCTGAGGAAAAGAGACAAACAACTACTAGACCATAAGGGGAGAATTCGAGACATAAGTGATACCCTAAGATGAAACAATATTAGAATAACTGGGATCCCAGAAGAATAAGAAGAAAAGAGAGGTATACTGGAGCAAATTATACCAGAAAATGTTCATAATTTGGCGAAGGGAAGAAGCATCAAAATCCAGGAAGCACAGAGAACTCCCCTCAGAATCAATAAAAATAGGTCCACTTCCCATCATTGAATAGTAAAACTTACAAGTCTCAACGACAAAGAGAAAATCCTGAAAGCAGCTCAGGACAAGAGGTCTGTAACATACAATTTCAAAAATATTAGGTTGGGAGCAGACTTATCCACAGAGACCTGGCAGGCCAGAAAGGACTGGCATGATATATTCAGAGCATTAAATGACAAAAATTTACAGCCAAGAATACTATATCCAGCTAACCTTCCACTGAAAATAGGAGAGATAAAAAGCTTCCAGGGGAAAAAAACAAAAACAAAAACAAAAACAAAAAAACTAAAAGCATTTGCAAACACCAAACCAGCCCTACAGAAAATATTGAAAGAGGTCCTCTAAGTAAAGAGAGAGCCTAAAAGTAACAGACCAGAAAGGAACAGAAACAATATATAGAAGCAGTCACCTTATAGGCAATACTGTGGCACTAAATTTATATCTTTCAATAGTTACCCTGAATGTAAATGGGCTAAATGTCCCAATCAAAATACACAGGGTATTAGAATGGATAAAAAAGCAAGACCCATTGATATGCTGTCTGCATGACATTCATTTTAGACCCAAGGACACCACGAAATTTAAAGTGAGGGGATGGAAAACAGTTTACCATGCTAATAGACATCAAAAGAAAGCTGGGGTGGCAATCCTTATATTAGGCAAATTATATCTTAATCCAAAGACTATAATAAGAGATGAGGAAGGACAGTATATCATACTTAAAGGGTCTGTCCAAAAAGAAGTTCTAATGGTTGTAAATATCTATGTCCCTAAAATGGGAGAAGCAAATTATATAAGCCAATTAATAACTAAATCAAAGAAAAACATCAACAATAGTACAATAGTAGGGGACTTTAACATGCCCCTCACTGAAATGGACAGATCATCTAAGGAAAAGATCAACGTGGAAATAAAGGCTTTAAATGACACACTGGAACAGATGGTCATCACAGATATATTCAGAACATTCCATCCCAACACAACAGAATACACATTCCTCTCTACTGCACACGGAACATTCTCCAGAATAGATCACATCCTGGGGGTCACAAATCAGGTCTCAACCAGTACCAAAACATTGGGATCATTTCCTGCATATTTTCAGATATGCTTTGAAACTAGAACTTAACCACAAGAAGAAAGTTGGAAAGAACACAAATACATGGAGGCTAAAGAGTATCCTACTAAAGAATGAGTGGGTCAGGCAGGAAATCAAAGAAGAATTTAAAAAATTCATGGATACAAATGAAAATGAAAACACAACTGCTCAAAATCTTTGGGATACAGCAAAGGCGGTCCTGAGAGGAAAGTATATAGCAATACAAGCCTTTCTCAAGAAACAAGAAAGGTCTCAAATACACAGTCTAACCCCACACATAAAGGAGCTGGAGAAAGAACGGCAAAGGAAGCCTACAACCAGTAGGAGAAGAGAAATAATAAAAATAGAGCAGAAATCAAAAACATAGAAGCCAAAAGGACAGTAGAACAAATGAACGAAACTAGGAGCTGGTTCTTTGAAAGAATTAGTAAGATTGATAAACCCCTGGCTAGACTTATCAAAAAGAAAAGAGAAAGGACCCAAATTAATAAAATCATGAATGAAAGAGGAGAGATCACAACCAACACCAAAGTAAAACTAACAATTATAAGAACATATTATGAGCAACTATACATCAGCAAATTTGAAAATCTGGAAGAAATGAATGCTTTCCTAGTGAAATATAATCTACCAAAACCGAACTGGAAAGAAATAGAAAACCTGAACAGACCCAAAACCAAAAGAGATTGAAGCATTCATCAAAAATCTCCCAACAAACAAAAGCCCAGGGCCAGTCAGCTTCCCACGGGAATTAATACCTATTCTCCTAAAGCTGTTCCAAAAAATAGAAATGGAAGGAAAACTTCCAAACTCATTTTATGAGGTGAGCATTATCTTGATCCCAAACCAGACAAAGACCCCATCAAAAAGGAGCATCACAGACCAATATCCTTGATGAATACAGATGCAGAAATTCTCACCAAAATACTAGCCAATAGAATCCAACAGTACATTAAAAAGGATTATTACACCACGACCAAGTGGGATTCATTCTTGGGCTGCAAATTTGGTTCAACAATTGCAAATCAATCAAAGTGATACAGTACATTAATAAAAGAAGGAACAAGAACCATATGATACTGTCAATGGATGCTGAAAAAGCATTTGACAAAATACAGCACCCTTTCTTGATCAAATGTCTTCACAGTGTAGGGATAGAGAGAAACATACTTCAATATCATAAAATCCATCTATGAAAATTCCACAGTGAATACTATTATCAATGGGGGAAACTGAGAGCTTTTCCCCTCAGATCAGGAACATGGCAAGGCTGCCTCTATCACTACTGCTACTCAGCATAGTACTAGAAGTCCTAGCCTCAACAATCAGATACCCAAAAGAAGTAAAAGGCATCCTAATTGGCAAAGAAGTCAAACTATCACTCTTTGCAGATGATATGATACTTTATATGGAAAACCCAAAAAACTCCACTCCAAAACTGCTAGAACTCGTACAGGAATTCAGTAAAGTGTTAGGATATAAAATCAATGCACAGAAATCAGTTGCATTTCTGTACACCAACAAGAAGACAGAAGACAGAGAAATTAAGGAGTCAATCCCATTTACAATTTTACCCAAAATTCTAAGATACCTAGGAATAAACCTAACCAAAGAGGCAAAGAATCTGTACTCAGAAAACTATAAAGTATTCATGAAAGAAACTGAGGAAGACACAAAGAAATAGAAAAGCATTCCATGCTCATGAATTGGAAAAACAAATATTGTGAAAAGTCTATGCTAACTAAAGCAATCTACACGTTTAATGCAATCCCTAACAAAATACCCTCAATTTTTTTCCAAAAAAATGAAACAAATAATCTTAAAATATATATGGAACCAGAAAAGACCCCGAATAGTCAAAGGAATGTTGAAAAGAAAAACCAAAGTTGGCAGCATCACAATTCAAGACTTCAGTCTCTGTTACAAAGCTGTTATCAAGACAGTATGGTACTGGCACAAAAACAGACACATAGATCAACAGAACAGAATAGAGTCCAGAGATGTACCCTCAAGAATATGGTCAAGTAATCTTCGACCAAGCAGGAAAGAATGTGTAGTGGAAAAAAAGACAACCTCTTCAACAAATGGTGTTGGGAAAATTGGACAGCCACATGCAGAAGAATGAAACTGGACCATTTCCTTATGCAACACACAAAAATAGACTCAAAATGGATGAAAGACCTCAAAGTGAGAGAGGAATTCATTGAAATCCTTGCGGAGAACACAGGCAGGAATCTCTTCGATCTCAACTGCAGCAACTTCTTTGTAGAGACATCGCCAAAGCCAAGGGAAGAAAGGGCAAAAATGAACCATTGGGACTTCATCAAGATCAAAAGCTTTTGTACAGCAAAGGAAATAATCAACAAAACCAAAAGACAACCAACAGAATGAGAGAAGGTATTTGCACATGACATATCAGATTGTCGTCGCTGCCTGGAGGAGCCAGCCTCGGTGGAGTTGTGGGTCCCGGACCACGGGCGAAATAATGACATGAACACAGAAATCTAATGCAAGCTGACAGACCCAAAGTCAGTCAGGAGAGACCTATGAAGCAGGCTCAGGCTCACGCTTTTACTTTCTAGCTTTGGCTTTCTAGCTCTAGCTCTCTAGCTCTGGCTTTGGCCCTCTTGCTCTACTTCTCTCTCCTCTTCTGTCTCTCTACTCTCTGTCTGCTTCTCTTTCTGCTGCTTTCTTTGCTTCTCTGTTCTTTCTCTCTTTTTGCAGGCTCTCTCACTGTTTTCCAGCTCTCCTGCTCACTCCTCTAAGGCTCTCTTGTGGCCTCCTTGTAGGCTCTCTGCCTTTTTCTCTCAGTCTCTCTGCAGGCTCTCTTGCTGTTTCCTCACGGGCTCTCTGCCTTTGTCTCTCTTGACTGACAGGGGCCCCAGTCTTTTATTATTTAAAAGTGAGGAAGTTGGGTGGTGCAGTTAAAACTTTAACTGCTTTTGCACCTGCCCTAGAGACAGGATTAGTATTGTTACTGCAGGGTACAGAGTGGTTGCTTAAACTCACAGTTGAGACCATTGAGGCACAGGGATCAAGAAATACAGATAAGAGATACAGAGATACAATTACTGGGAGGAGGATTAAATGGAACTACATGACTTGAATAAGCACACAAAGGACATATTGCCCTGACCCGCAGGGTACATGGCTTTCCAGATTCCAGGCGGGGGAAAGCCCAGAGGGGTTTTCATTCACAAAGTTTTCTGGTGGCTTGGGCATGGCGGGAGGGGCGGATCAAGCACTGTCCTGACATCAGATAAAGGGCTATTATCCAAAATCAATAAAGAACTTCTCAAACTCAACACCCAAAGGACAAATAATCCAATCAAGAAATGGGCAGAAGACATGAACAGACATTTTTGCAAAGAAGACATTCAAATGGCCGACAGACACATGAAGAAGTGCTCAACATCATTCGACATCAAGAAAATACAAATAAAAACCACAGTGAGATACAACCTCACATCTGTCATAATGGCTACAAGTAACAAATCAGGAAATGACAGATGTTAGCAAGGATGCAGGGAAAGGGGAAACCTCCTATACTATTGGTGGGAATGCAAGCTGGTGCAGCCAGTCTGGAAAGCAGTATGGAGGTTCCTTAAAAAGCTGATAATAGGGGCACCTGGGTGGCTCAGTTGGTTAAGTGACTGCCTTCGGCTCAGGTCATGATCCCGGAAACCCAGGACTGAGTCCCGCATTGGGCTCCCTGCTCTGGGCTCCCCGCTCGGCGGGAAGCCTGCTTCTCCTTCTCTCACTCCCCCTGCTTGTGTTCCCTCTCTGGCTGTGTTTCTCTCTGTCAAATAAATAAAATCTTTAAAAAAAATTAAACATAAAAGCTGATAATAGAGCTACCCTATGACCCAGCAATTGCCCTACTGGGTATTTACCCTAAAGATACAAATGTAGTGATCCAAAGGGGCACCTGCACCTGAATATTTATAGCAGCAATGCCCACAATAGCCAAATTATGGAAATAACCTAGATGTCCATTAACAGATGAATGGATAGAGAACATGTGGCGTGCGCGCGCACGCACACACACACACACACACACACACACACACAGAGAGAGAGAAATACTATGCAGCCATCAAAAAGGATGAAATTCTGCCATTTGCAATGACATGGATGGAACTAGAGGCTATTATGCTGAATGAAATAAGTCAATCAGAGAAAGACAATTATCATACGGTATCTCTGATATGAGGAATTTGAGAGGCAGGGCAGGGGGTTATAGGAAGTAGAGAGGAAAAAAATGAAACAATATGGGACCTGGGAGGGAGACAAATCATAAGAGACTCAATCTCATGAAACAAACAGAGTTGCTGGGGTAGGGGAGAGGGATAGGGTGGTTGGTTTCTGGACATTGCAGAGGGTATGTGCTATGGTGAGTGCTATGAATTATGTAAGATAGATGATTCACAGACCTGCATGCCTGAAGCAAATAATACATTATATATTAGTTTTAAAAATGGCCATTTATAAACTCTACTGGTAACTTCAAGTGTGACTTCAACTCAGCCATATCAATCCTAATATATATAAACAAAAAACAGTATAATTAAAAGGCAGAGCTTATTAGATTATATTAGATAAAAAGGCATGTCACAACTTTTTCCTGCTTGAAAAAAAATCACTTTCACTGTTAATTTCTAAGTAGATAAAAAGCCAAAGGATGGACAGACATGTTAAACATTCTAAACTCATCCAAATCAATCTGCTATAGTTACATTGATTGGCAAAGTAGATTCCAGAAGAATATAATCCAAATGTGGTCTTTTCATAAAAAAGGTCAATTCATAAAAAATAAAAATCTTAGACTTTATGTATATAACAGATCTTCAAAACACACGGTACAAAAAATTGATAGAACTACAAAGAAAAGTAGATACTTTCACAACTGTAGTTCAATATTAATAGCACTCCCTGAACAACTGACAGAAAATCTTTAACTGTATGGTAGACTTCAATAACACTATCAACCTAACCTGCCCAAATTGATAGTTTTAGAGTCTACTCAGCAGCAGAAAAGAATATCTGCATTCTTTTCAAGTGCATGGAACATGTACTGAGACAGACTATCTTGGGCCTTAGCAGAAGTCTCAAAATTAAAAGGTTTCAATTCATACGAAATGTGTTTTCACTGAAAATAATTACAAATTATTAACAAGGAGCTCTGGAAAATGTTTAAGTAAGTGGAAATTAAACAATACTACTAACACATGGGTCAAAGCAAAAATCAAGAATGAAGTTAGTATTTCAAACCAAACATAAGTGAAAGCACAAAATATAACAAAAAGTGGAACTCCACTCAAGTCAACTTCAAACACTTGAAGTTACCAGTAGCTTCAATTCATACAAAATGTGTTTTCACTGAAAATAATTACAAATTATTAACAAGGAGCACTGGAAAATGTTTAAGTAAGTGGAAACTAAACAATACTACTAACACATGGGTCAAAGCAAAAATCAAGAATGAAGTTAGTATTTCAAACCAAACATAAGTGAAAGCACAAAATATAACAAAAAGTGGAACTCCACTCAAGTCATACATAGGCAGAAATTCAGAAAATAAAATTGTATTAGGAAAATAGTCCAAATTCATGACCCCAACTTTCATTTTAAGCAACTAAAGAGGAAATCTAAATCAAAACAGAGAAAAGGAAATACTGATGATGAGAGCAGATAAATTAAAAAAATATATATAAAAAAAGCAATGTTTTCCAAAACTGGTTCTTAGAGAATAATCTGTTATGACTCCAGTCAGACTGGCCATGAACAAAATAAAGATAAGATGGAAATAAACTACCTGGATTAAAGGAAAATATAACTACAGATCATATTCTACAAAAATCAAGAACAAAGGGAATATTATGAACAATTGTATGTCAATATATTCAATTCCAATGATTTGACACTGAAATACTTTCAAAAATAAAAATAATTTGAGCAGCTGTATTACAGAAAATGAATTTATAATAAAAAAAAAAAAGCCTTTCCTCAATGAAAGTGATAGACCCATCGGATTGCAACTGGTGATTTCTATAAAACTAAGTGGAAAAATATGAAACAAATGCTTCCCAATATGTTTTATAGTTCTAAAACTAGACATTATAAAGTAAACTATTCACCAATAGTCCTCCTGAATACAGATGTAAAAATTCTAATAAAAAAAATTCAGCAAATAAAAAGATTTAAAAATATATATCATGGGTCGTCCAGGTAGCTTAGTTAAGTGTTTGACTCTTGATTTCGGCTCAGATTCTAT
>PITA01002876.1:56835-131414 GCA_004023965.1 Spilogale gracilis
ATTTTTTTTTTTTTTAAGATTTTATTTATTTATTTGACAGAGATCACAAGTAGGCAGAGAGTCAGGCAGAGAGAAGAGTAAGCGGCCTCGATCCCAGGACCCTGAGATCATGACCTGAGCCAAAGGCAGAGGCTTCAACCCACTGAGCCACCCAGGTGCCCACAAGTTTGGTTTTATATTTGAAGCTAAATCCTTATTATTTCAACACATTTATAAACTTAAAAATAAAAAATCAGCATGATAATCTTAAACTCAGCAAAGATATTTGAAAAGCTTCAATATTCATTCCTAATTAAAATTCTCAAAATAGAAATAAAAGGGAACTTATTCAACATAATAAAAGGAATCTATAATAAATCTATAAACATCAGAATTAATGGTGAGAAACTATGCGTACTTCCTAAGATCAAGAGAAAGACGATGTCTTGTACTGTGTCTACCTTTGAACTGGGCACTTTAGGCAAGGTAATAAGTCATTGAAAAATAAAAAGACTGAAAAGGAAGTAAAACTCTATGTACAAGTTTAATATACATGTGTATCTATGTATAAAATCTCATGCCATCTATAAAAAGCTACTAGGAGTATGAAGTGGATTAATAAATTTGAAATATAGGAGAAAAATGTATTTCCAAATACTAACAATGAACAATTGAGTACTGAAATTTTAAAAATGTACAATAGTAATTTTGGACATACTTGCTCATATTCAAAATATGACATTCTTGGGAATCAACCTGGAAAAAGTGTATATGATCTCTGCATCAAAAATGATGAAACCTTGTTGAGATTAATTTAAAGCATCCAAAAGCAAAGAGATATAAACTTTATTTCAATGTTAGTATATCAATTGTCTGAAAGTTAATCTATTAATGCAATAGAATGTCAATAAAAATGCCAACGGGATTTTTGTCAAAATTGGTAAGGTATTTCTATAAATTATATGAAAATCTTAAAAAAATTATAATTAGCCAAAAACAATCCTTAAAGAACTAAACTGTAAAATGCTGTCAGACTCTAAGATCTTAAAATTAAAGTAGAATTGGCATCAACAGAGACAACCCATCAGCGAAACAAATTAGGAAGTCCCGCAACAGACCCAGGCATATGCACAACTGACGTTTTACAAGGACTCAAGTGAAATTCAGGGATCGAAAGACAATGTTTTTCACAAAGATTGCTAGAGAAGTTGTATGTTCATATGCAGAAGAATAAGCTCTGCTCCCTATCTTGTTTATGTAATATAGAAAAATTAAAATGTATCATATACTTAAGTGTAAAACCTAGAGCTTTAAAACCTCTGGAGGCCTAAGAAGAAAAAAATATTTGAAATTCTGTTTGCAAGGATTTCTTAGATACAATAATTCATAAAAAGAATAAATTGGTAACAGGCTTCATCAAAAATTTTAATTTTTTTCATTTGTATAACTTATAGTTAAATAAAATGAAAAGTCAAACCACAATCTAGGCAAAAAAATTCCAAGTTATGTGTTTGATTGAAAAAATTGTATCTAAAATACATAAAGAATGCTAAAACCTCTAACAACCCAATGTAAAGGCAGATATTATTTGAACAGATATTTCACAGAGAACATATAGGGATGGCAAAAAAGTATATGAAAAGATACGTTCAATATGATTGGCCCATAGGCAAATACAAGTTAAATCCACAATGATCTATACTATACTACATTTCTAGATTGCCTAAACACACATACAAAACAAAGCAGAACAAAAAACTGACAATACCAACTGTTGATGAGAATGTGGAAGGATTAGAACCTTCATACACTGGTAATGGCACTGTAAAATGTTACAACCTCTTGGTGTAACAACTTAAGAGCTCTAGAAAAAGGTAGATTTTCCTTATTGAGTGAGAGAAAATGGGGGAGGTGGTAGGGAGGGGCAGAGGGAGAGAGAGAATCACAAACAGACTCCCCATTGACCATAGAACCTGACACAGGGCTTGAAATCATGACCAAGATCAGGACCTGAGCTGAAATCAAGAGCTAGACACATAACCAGACAAGCCACTCAGGTGCCTCTTAAGAACTTCTTATAAGTTCAATATACACCTACTACATGAGCCAGCTCTTCCACTCCTAGGTATTTGCTCAAGAGGAAAGAATATGCAACCATGCAAAAATTGATAGAAGCACTAAATGGTGCTTACAGATTTTTTTAAAAATATTTCATTTATTTACTTATTTGAGAGAGAGTGAGCAAGTGAGGGAGTGAGTGAGCAGGTGGAGGGGCAAAAGGAGAGGGACAAGTAGACTCTGTACTAAGTCCAAAGTCTGACATGGAGCTTGATCCCATGACCCTGAAATAATGACCTGAGCTGAAATCAAGAGTCAGACACTTAACCAACTAAACCATGCAGGTGCCCTTATAGTCTTACTTATAATAAACACTAAAACCATGTAAATGTTCATGATGTGATTAGATCAACAAATTTTGCCATATATTTACATGAAAGATTACTGAGCAATAAAAAATAGTTGATACACATAAAAACATGCATGAATCTCAAAATATGGTGAAAGAAGGCACAGGGTGTGACTCTACTTATATAGGTTCTATACATGACAGAAAAAGTTCATTGGTTGTCTACAGATGGGGAGAAGAAAGGTATTACAAAGTGGTATGAGAAATTGTGGACAACTCTGGACTCACTTTCTCTCTTAATTGCTTTGACTTTATCAGTGTGTACATATGTCAAGTCTTGTCATAATATATGCAGTTTACTATATCTCAATTATAACTCGTAAGTATCTATAAAACCCAGACCATTATCCAGGAAACATATTCAACTATGGCATGTATTAAGATGAATAGTGTGAAGAAATCCAAGAGATAATAGTCAGTATTCTCTCCAGTTATACTAAGGGAAATAAACATGAATACTATTTTCTCAATATTATTAGACACTAAAAACCAGATGTAAAAAGTCTACATATTTGAAGGGAGTTGTGTAAATGTCTTAGTCTTATTAGGATTTCGTTTGATCTTCAAATTCAGAGTAAAACTATCTTTGCAAACACTCAAAGATGTTTACCAAATGACCACAAATGGAATGTCATATAATCTGGAGTGAAGTAGAGGCTACTGAGAAGAGAATGTTAATAGCGATTTTTATAATCATCAGAATATAAAATGTAAGCACATTATAAAACATCATAGTTCATGAACTCTGTCAATGTATAGATATAGATTTCAAAGTAAGGGATTTTTTTTTTTTAATATTTTATTTATTTGACAGAGAGAAACACAGCCAGAGAGGGAACACAAGCAGGGGGAGTGAGAGAGGGAGAAGCAGGCTTCCTGCTGAGCAGGGAGCCCAATGAGGGGCTCGATCCTGGGTCTCCGGGATCATGACCTGAGCCGAAGGCAGTCGCTTAACCAATTGAACCACCCAGGCGCCCCAAATTAAGGGATTTTGAAAAACAAGAGAAGGAAAGTTATTTCGTCCTAAGAGAACTAGGAGATAGATTGAATCTTACATGCAAATTTTAAGATGTTTGAGGGTATATATAAATCAAGCTTACTGTACAAAACTATACTGTTAAGAGCTATAGGAAAATCAAACTACAATCCCTTAATCCAAACCCAATTTTTTTATGTTTATCATTTGAAATTTACTGATGTTTTAGCAAAAATTAAAGAATCTGTTTAAAAAAACAAAAAGGCAGAGAAAGGAAGAATCCAATGACCCTAAAAATCTCACCAGAAAATAACTCTATACACACTACTCACCAAATAATACACAAAATAAGAGATGATGATTTACCTTTAGCCATTTTTTATTCCTGGTAGAATAGAACCCATTATATTTTCTCCTCTTATAGAAATATATCAGTTTCTTTTAACATAGTTTCTTTTCCCTTCTCTTCTGGTTATCTATGTAGATTGGTTGGATTGATCCAACTCTTTGGCACCAGGCATTGGATGTGGTCCAAGCTTAGTAGAATTACCATATCCTCTTACCTCACTTTCTTGTTTTTGTTCTGGCTCAGAAAGGGCAAGTCACCACAGCTGGTCCAGTGGCCCTTGCTACAGTTTTTTGCTAAGTGTATTTATATCCTCCCCCCCACACACACCACTGGGGTGATTGAGTTAATATAAATCTCAGTTGCTAAAAACCATACCCTTTAACTATCTACATGTTAAGATATGATCTATCTGCAGCAGGAGAAAAAGTCTAAAACAGAAACCAAACTGTCTCCAGCTGAAGAAAAAAACAAAAACACACACACACACAAAAAACAAAACAAAAAAACCCACCAAAAAAAAATCAAAAAACAAACAAACAAACAAAAAACAAACACCAAAAATACCCCTTGATGAGATCTGAGTTCCCTCAGTTTCAGCTATGCCTAAATCCAAGCCAATATGATCTGGGCTTCTGACATTAACACAATAATCTCAACTACAACACACAATTTATGAAGTTTCCAAATGTTATACTCAGTTTCAGCTCTGACTTTATTTTTCAAGTTACCTAGAATAAAGACTGGAAGAGTAATACTTATTAACTGTTCCAGTAAAGATCCACGAGTTTTCAGAAAAGAATAAATTAGGGGCACCTGGCTGGCTCAGTTGGTTAAGCGACTGCCTTCAGTTTAGGTCATGATCCCAGAGACCCAGGATCGAGCCCCATATCGGGCTCCCTGCTCGGCAGGAAGCCTGCTTCTCCCTGTCTCACTCCCCCCTGCTTGTGTTCCCTCTCAAGCTGTGTTTCTCGCTGTCAAATAAATAAATAAAAATTAAAAAAAAAAAGAACAAATTACATTTCAATGGTGAGTGGTTATCAGACCCACTACACTCTGACATACTTTATTCAGAAATCCTTTATTCATGGCAGGGTAAGGGAAATTTCAGTTTGCACAGAGCATGCTGGCTCAGAAGATGCTATGGCATCAAGGGGTCTCCAGCAGAAGTAGTAAGTCTTTTGGCTCAAAGTTCTCTGGTTATGGTTTATTTTGGCTGCTGTCAAGCCTCCTATATTTTTATAGATTTTCAGTGCAACGGTGAACTACTTACTAATTTTTTATGTTTCTTTTCCACTTAAATCAGTAAAGGGTTTGTGTTGTTTGAGGTTATACTTGAGATAGTAAGTGGTGATTTCTTTGGATGGTATATTTCCCACCTTCTATGGCTTTTGTCTACATCGACGTAGTTTCCTTTTGGATTTCTAAGAATACATGCAACATTCTGGATGTCCTGTCTCCCTTCAGTTTTAACTTCTAGAAGTGTATAATTTGTAATGCTGAATGGTTTTTCACCTTGGCCAATACACCCGTTTACTTTTTCCATCGTGATGTTCAAGATAGCCTTCTAAAAAGGAAGCCCTATCACTTTTGGGGCTGGATAGTGGTGATGCAATTTTGATCTCATTTATACACTTGCTTTGCCCTTATTCTTACTTTGCTACTAACTTCCTAACTCATGACAGTTGTTATGAACTTTGGGCAAAACCTGCCTTGTACCCATTCTTTTGCTTCCAGTTACTGTCTACCTACCTTCAGACTATTCATAGTTTTCACTAGTGTTTTTCAAGGAAATCCTGATCATCACTTGTCCTGATTTTATGACCAGTGACTCCACTTAATGCCTCAATGTACACATTTCATCTTCTTAAACTTTTGAGAACTCAACTTCTAGATCCTGTCTTGGATTCTAAAGGCTCTTACCAACATTTTGCTTCCGGCACTATAGGTTTCATGGACTTCCACAGAAAGAGAGAGAAACACTTATTCTAAGATTGACTTTAATAATGTCACTTAGTGTACATAAAAGTGAAAGAATACATGATACCTATCAACTCATAAATGAAATATTACAAATATTGCTCAAATACCTCATGTGTACCTCTACTTTCTAGATCTCATTAACTTTCTGTCTGCAAAAAAAAATATTAACCTCAGTTTGTTTTATGCAGTTCCCATGCACAAACGTTATGCTCTTAGAACCTATTCACCTGAATATTAAATAGCATTGGTTTCTAAAAATTTCAAGTTTATGTAAATGGTATCACATGCTATAACTAGCATTTATAACTATTTGGCAGTAACTAATCTTGGAAATTCCTTGAAGATTTGGGTTGAAGGTATGTCCTTTTGTTGGAGAACGTGTGACTTTATCTACCAAAATCTCCACCTGTGTTAACTTCTAAGGAAAATTTTTTAAAAATTTGAGCCCTAATGTATGTGAAAGTAGTCTTTGGTTATAAATTCTCAAGTGGGTTTCTTCTCCCTAGCCCCAGCAAAGGTAGAATCTGAATAACATTCTTACTAGTCATATTTTGCCAGATGGAAATATTTTTCTTAGTTCATTCTTCAGAAAGTGGTGCAGTAAGACTGAGGTTCCCAATCAGTATGCCGTCATGTGGAATGGGTTGCAGGCCAGTACTGGTGGCCACATCTCTCAATACCAGTGTGATTTTCTAAGTTTTTGTCATGCTATGGGATGGAAAAAAGTGAAAAGTCATTGCTATGGATGGCCCTCATGATGTGCAAAAAGCTCATTCCCAACTTAATACTCTGTCTAGAATCCAAACCTCATCTTTCATTTGATACATGATCATTCAAATGCAAGTCTTTTGGTTTCTAAGATAGGCAGAGGCTCCCCTCCATCTACAGCTTCAGGGGACAGTTCTGGCTTCCAGTTGCACACTACTAGCACCTATACATCTGGATGTTTGTGTTAGAATGTGGAAACCAAGCTTATAGGCAGCTTGTCTACCATGTTGCTAGAAACAGACATTTTTTTTTATATTTTTGATAATTGCTCATGATACTGGAAAATATTAAATTTCCTTAAAGTTGAATATGGCTCTTCCAAGTGACTGTTGTTGCCTATTAAAGTTTGCAGTGTATAATACAAAACTAAAGTATGATTATTATAGCTATTGGTGATTATAAATGTGTTAGTGTTTTTTTAATTCAATAATATTTAAGTTACAAGGTCAATAATACGTAAGTTGTAAGGTCTAGATATAACCAATTGTGTAAAAGGAGAAAAAAACTAAAGTTCTTTGAATATGCTACAAGAGACCCTGTATATCTTAGGGTTCCCTTTCCAATTGCCAAGATAAATCATCCTATCAATTGGTGATGAATGGATAACTCATCATCTGTTGGTTGGTCTGAAAGCATTTTCCTGAGAATATGGAAGCTACTCTCTCCTTGAAATACGTTCACCACCACAAATGAAAGGAGATGGACTCCCACTCATTAATTTTAATGAGGATTAATAATGTCTCCCACTTTCACTGCAGTGTCCATATCAAGAATATTGTTATTTATGAGCCCTCGCTACCAAATGTACCAAACCAGATTCCCCACAGAGGAAAACTATAAAAAATCCAATCAGGAACCCAAATTTTTCCAAAGAAAATGTGGCATAGAAAATAAATTAGGCCAGGAGCAGTTATAGGATGATGACCCAAGTCAAGAAGGGCAAGATTAGCAAGTTTTCAGTTTTATAGCATGTCTATGATTCCAGAGTAGGTTAAGTATGAGACTTGGTGAAGTAAGTGAGTGAAAACCTGAAAGAGAGGGGACCTCATAGGAAATAAATAATCTCCACAAGCCAGGTAGAGCAGGTATCTTGTTGAGGACATCTCCAGATGAAGAATTATATCCCCTGGACTAGAAATCTTATTTAGGTGTTTAACAGATTAAAAGTTTCACAAGGAAGCGAGCAAACTAAAATTAGATCTGTGTGTTTCTCTCAGACAAATGCCTAACTGTTGAAATTGCTGTACATTTATAGAGAATCTTGAAATTGACTGTGGATCCTTCAACTTACTCCTAAATTGTTTTGGCTATTCTATGTAATTTTTATTACCTCATTTTAGAATCAGCATGTCAATTTCTCAAAAGAAGAGCACTACTGGGCTACAGATATAGATTTTACTGAAACTATAGATCAATTCAGAGAATAAAAATTTTTATATTTTATATTCATATCATCTTATATATTGATATTACACTTATTATATTTCAGGCTATGAATATGGGTATCTCCATCTATTTATGCCTTATTTTCTCAATATTTTATTGTATAACTCAAGCTTATTCTCTATACCCCTAAGCACTTTTCATTTGATAAACAGCATTTTTTTTCAGTTTCCAGTAGTTTTCTAACACCATTGAGATTTTTATATTGACCTTATATCCCACAGACTTTTTAGTTTCACTAACATTTGTCCATGTGTGTGTATGTGTGTGTGTTATAGATATATGTAATAGTAGGATTTTGTACTCAGGAGATCATGTCACTTGCAAACGGATGCATTTTATTTCTTTCTAATGTCAATTCATTTTTCTTTGTGTTGCCTCTATTATATAGCTAGGGCTTTGGGGAAAATGCAAAAATAAAGAACAAAAGGTAAATCTTTGCTTGTTCTTACAAGGAGTGCATTTAGTTTTTTCCTAAAAAGTTTTTTTTTTTTTTTTTTTTTAGCTTTTTCCCCCACAAAAGTACAATGCAATTTAGGTTTCCACATAAATCCTTTATATCATCTTGAATATTTTTTCCTTCTTATGCTATCTTAAGAAATGTATCAAGGATGATTGAATTTTGACACCTATTACCTCTGCATTTATTAACATGAATAATGTTGATTTTCAAATAAGCCTAATTTGCATTCCCTGGATAAATCCCATTTATCTTTTCTTTACATTACTGGATCAGATTTGATAAACTGGGAGAAGGGGGACAAGATGGCAGAGAAGTAGGGGATCCTGTTTCAAACGTTCCCCTGAAATAAGCTAAATATCTACCAGAACACTCTGAACACCCATGAAATCAGCCTGAGATGGAAGACTACACACTTCTGGATCTCTATGAGGACAGAAGAGCATCAGGGGAGAGGTAAAGTGGACCAGGAGTGCTCAGACTGATTTTCAAGGAGAAACAGAAGGGGGAGGGAGCCACCAGAAGTGACCCTTTGGAAAGTAATACCCCAATACGAAAGTGCCCTGTGCTTGGGGACCAGCAACAACTTGCAGTCTGATTAAATGCACACAAAAGCAAAAGATCTCAAGAGACAACTGGAGGAATCTCACAGCCACTGGCAGGGACATAAAATTGAGGTCTGGGGCCTGAAGTAGAAGGCACTCCCCAGCGCCTGAGTAAACCAGGTGATGAGAGGAGTCCCTGAAACCACACTTGGGCTGGGTGCCAGTAACCTGTGCTGGAGATGACTGGGAGAAGTGCGGGACCTTGGGGTCCTAGTACACCCAGCGTGGATGTGGGCTCCAGAAAGCATCAGGATAGCGACAAGCTCCCAGAACTGTTATCACTCATAGTTTCTGTGGCACGGGAGTGAAGGGACAAGTGGGGGCCTTGGGTGCCATTCTGGCTAGAGACTGGAGGTACATGGTACATGTGAGAAGAAGTGGGGTGCAAAGGGGGAGTCTGTGTGTCCTGAATATCCAGAGGGGTGCTGACTGAGGCTTCTCTCTGAGAAAGAGGTCTGGGTGTGGGCAGCTTACTTTGCTCTGATGTCCAAAGAGCTGCAAAAAAATTCCACAAAACAAAAACCTCCAGAGAACAAAAGCCTGAAAAAAACAGTTTCCATAGAGCCCAGTGCCTTGATAGGGGGCAAGGAGACTCAGCCCAAACAAGGCTGACTGAAAAACAACATGACAGGCCCCGCCCACAGAAGGCAAGCCAGAAGAACAGGAGGACAACACCAAAGGGTCTCCATAAAAATGTAAAACCCCAACACTGGGAAAAAAGCCAATATATTAAGCTCCTGGTACTACCTCAAAACCTGTATATTTTATAGATACAGCTTTTCATTTTTTTAACGTTTCATTTTTATTTTTTAAGCTTTTTTTAACTTTAATTTCATTCTCATGATTCTTGCTATTTTTTAACCCACTTATTATTACAACTTGATATTTAATACAACATTCCATAATAACTTTTTAACTTGAATATTTTGCATACATATACCTGTTTTTTTTTTAAAGATTTTATTTATTTATTTGACAGAGAGAAACACAGAGAGAGAGGGAACACAAGCAGGGGGAGTAGGAGAGGGAGAAGCAGGCTTCCTGCTGAGCAGGGAGCCTGATATGGGACTCGATGGCAGGTCTCCAAGATCATGACCTGAGCCACTCTCAACGTGAATGGCCTAAATGCTCCCATAAAACAGCACAGGGTTGGAGACTGGATAAAATGACAGGGCCCACCCATATACTGTCTACAAGAGACACATTAAAATCTAAAAATACATTCAGACTGAAAGTGAGGGGATGGAGAACAATCTTTCATGTCAATGGACCTCACAAGAAATCTGGGGTAAGGGGCACCTGGGTGGCTCAGTGGGTTAAAGCCTCTGCCTTCTGCTCAGGTCATGATCTCAGGGTCCTGGGATCGAGGCCCACATCCGGCTCTCTGCTCCGCAGGGAGCCTGTTTCCTCCTCTCTCTGCCTGCCTCTCTGCCTACCTGTGATCTCTCTCACTGTCAAATAAATAGAATCTTAAAAAGAAAAAAAAAAAAAAAAAGAAAGCTGGGGTAGTGATTTTCATATCAGACAAATTAGATTTTAATCTAAAGACTATAGTCAGAGATACAGAAGGCACTACATCATTCTTAAAGGGGCTATACTCTAAGAAGATCTAACAATTGTAAATATTTGTGCCCCCCAACATGGGAGCAGCCAACTACATAAGCCAACTGTTAAGCAAAATAAAGAGTCATATTTATATGAATACATTAATTATAGGTGATCTTAACATACCTCTGTCAGCAATAGACAGATGGTCTAAACAGAAAATCAACAAAGAAACAAGAGTTTTGAATGACACATTGGACCAGATGGATCTCATAGATGTATTCAGAATATTCCACCCTAAAACAGCAGAATACTCATTCTTCTCAAGTGCACATAGAACTTTCTCCAGAATAGACCACATACTATGTCACAAATCAGGGCTCATTCAATACCAAAAGACTGAGATTATTCCCTGCATATTCTCTGATCACAATGCCTTGAATCTGCAACTCAACCACGATAATAAGTTCAGAAGGAACTCAAACACTTGGAAACTAAAGACAATCCTGCTCAAGAATGTTTGGATCAACCAGGAAATCAAAGAACTTAAACACTTCATGGAAACCAGTGAGAATGAAGATACATTGATCCAAAACCTATGGGATACGGCAAAGGCGGTCCTAAGGGGGGAATACACAGCCATCCAAGCCTCTCTCAAAAAATTTGAAAAATCCTGAATACACCAACTCTCATTGAACCTTAAAGAACTGAAAAATCAACAAAGTGAGCCAATCGCACACACAAGAAGGAAAATAAATAAGATTAGAGCAGAGATCAATGCATTAGAAACTAGAGATATAGTAGAATACATCAATGAAACCAGAAGCTGGTTCTTTGAAAGAATTAATAAGATCGATAAACCATTGGCCAAACCAATCCAAAAGAAAAGGGAGAGGACTCAAATTAATAAAATTATGAATGAACAGGGAGAGATCATGACTAACACCAAGGAAATAGAAACAATTATCAGAAATTACTATCAACAGTTATATGCCAATAAGTTAAACAACCTAGAAGATATGGATGCTTTCCTGGAAACCTATAAATTACCAAGACCGAAACCGGAAGAAATTGACAACCTGAATAGACAAATATCTAGTAACAATATTGAAGCAGGAATCAAAAACCTCCTAAAAAACAAGAACCCTGGACCTAACAGATTCCCTGGGGAATTCTACCAAACATTCAAAGAAGAAATAAAACCTATTCTCCTAAACCTGTTTCAGAAAATAGAAACAGAAGGAAGACTTCAAGACTCTATGAAGCCAGCATTACTCTAATCCCCAAACCAAAGACCCCATCAAAAAGGAGAACTTCACACCAATCTCTCTGATGAATGTGGACACCAAGATTCTCAACAAGATCCTTGCTAACAGGATCCAACAATACATTAAAAAGATTATCCACCATGACCAGATGGGCTTTATCCCAGGGATGCAAGGTGGTTCAACACTCGCAAATCAATCAATATGATACAACAAATCAATAAGAGAAGAGAGAAGAACCACATGGTACTCTCAATTGATGCAGAAAAAGACATTTGACAAAATACAACAATCGTTCCTGATCAAAACTCTTCAAAATATAGGGACAGAGGGAACATTCCTCAACCTCATAAAATCTATCTATGAAAAACCCACAGCGAATATCACTCTCAACAGGGAAAAACTGACAGTCTTCCCTATGAGATCAGGAAGAAGACAAGGATGCCCACTCTCACACTATTATTCAACATAGTGTTACAAGTCCTAGCAACAGCAATCAGACAACAGAAAGAAATAAAAGATATTCAAATTGGCAAAGAAGAAGTCAAACTCTCCCTCTTTGCAGATGACATGATACTCTATGTGGAAAACCAAAAAGACTCCACCCCCAAACTACTAGAACTCATATAACAATTCGGTAATGTGGCAGGATATAAAAATCAATGCACGGAAATCAATTGCATTCTTATACACTAACAATGAAAATATAGAAAGGAAAATCACAGAATTGATTCCATTTACTATAGCACCAAAAACCATAAGATACTTAGGAATGAACCTAACCAAAGAAGTTAAGGATCTGTACTAGAGGAACTATAGAACACTCCTGAAAAAAATTGAATGAGACACAAAAAGGTGGAAGAGCATTCCATGCTCATGGATCGAAAGAATAAACATTGTGAAAATGTCTATACTGCCCAAAGCAATTTATACTTTAAATGCCATCCCAATCAAAATTCCACCAACATTTTTCAAAGCTTTGGAACAAACAATCCTAAATTTATATAAAACCAAAATAACCCTGAATTGCCAAGGAATTGTTGAAGAAGAAAAACAAAGCTGGGGGCATCACGTAACCTGATTTCAGGCTTTATTACAAGCTGTGATCACCAAAAACAAACAGACCAATGGAACAGAGAATCCAGATATGGATCCACAAATCTATGGTCAAATCATCTTTGACAAAGCAGGAAAAATATGTCTGGAAAAAAAGACATAGTCTCTTCAATAAATGATGATGGAAAAATTGAACAGATACATATAGAAGAATGAAATTCAACTATTCTCTTACACCACACACAAAGATAAACTCAAAATGGATGAAAGACCTCCATGTGAGGCAGGAATCCATCAAAATCCTGGAAGAGAACATAGGCAGTAACCTCTTTGACATTGGCCACAGCAACTTCTTTCAAGACACGTCTCCAAAGGCAAAGGAGACAAAAGCGAAAATGAACTTTTGGGACTTCATCAAAATAAAAAGCTTCTGGGGCACCTGGGTGGCTCAGTTGGTTGAGCAACTGCTTTTGGCTTGGGTCTTGATCCTGGAGACCTGGGATAGAGCCCTGCATCGGGCTTCTTGCTCGGCGGGAAGCCTGCTTCTCCCTCTCTCAGTCCCTCCACTTGTGTTCCCTCTCTGGCTGTGTTTCTTTTTGTCAAATAAATAAAATCTTTAAAAAATAATAAATAAAAAATAAAAAAAATAAAAAAAACTTCTGCACAGCAAAGGAAACAGTCAACAAAGCAAAGAGGCAACCCACGGAATGGGAGAGGATATTTGCAAATGACACTACAGACAAAGGGCTGATATCCAAGATCCATAAAGAAGTGCTCAAACACCCAAAAAGAAGATGATCACATCAAAAAATGGGCAGGAGACAGGAAGAGGCACTTCTCCATAGAAGACATACAAATGGCTAACAGACACATGAAAAAAATGTTCAGTGTCACTAGCTATCAGGGAAATTCAAATCAAAACCACACTGAGATACCACCTTACACCAGTCAGAATGGCCAAAATTAGTAACACAGGAAGCAACAAGTGTTGAAGAGGCTGCTGAGAAAGGGGAAACCTCTTACACTGCTGGTGGGAATGCAAGTTGGTGCAGCCGCTTTGGAAAACAGTGTGGAGATTCCTTAAAAAACTAAAAATAGAGCTACCCTATGACCCTGCAATTGCACAACCAGGTATTTACCCCAAAGATACAGATGTAGTGAAAAGAAGGGCCATATGTACCCCAATGTTCATTGCAGCAATGGCCACAATTGCCAAACTGTGGAAAGAGCCAAGGTGCACTTCAACAGATGCATGCGTAAAGAAGGTACAGTACATATATACAATGGAATATTACACCTTCATCATAAAGGATAATACCCAATTTTTGTAGCAACTTGGACTGGATTGCAAGAGATTATGATGAGTGAAATAAACCAAGTAGAGAAAGTCAAGTATCACACAGTTTCACTTACTTGTGGTGCATATGGAGTAATATAGAGGACAGTAGGAGAAGGAAAGGAAATGGGAAATAGGGTAAATTGGGGAGGGAGATGAAACAAAAGAGACTTTGGACTCAAACAAACTGAGGGTCTTGGAGTAGAGGATGTGAGGGGGATGGGTGAGCCTGGTGGTGGATATTGAGGGAACATTGCATGGAGCACTGGGTGTGGGGCATAAACAATGAATCTTGGAAGACTCAAAATAAATTAAAAAAAAAAACAACAAAAACAAATAAGCAAACAGCTATGGTAATCTAAGCAGTGCAGTATGTCATAAAGAGACATGAAGAGAAGTAGAATAGAGAGCCCCAAAATAAAACCTCATATATCTGGTCAACTGATTTGGCACACTAGTAACATAATGAGAAGGTAGTCTATGTAATGGAAGAAAATATTTGTAAAATCACATATCTGATAGTTTATATATTCTTGATATTAATTCCCTGTAACAAAAACAAAAGTGAAACAATCTGATTTTAGAAATGGGCAAAGAAATTAGACAGACATTTCTCCTAAGTAGAGATACAAATGGCCAATACATGAAAAGATGTTCATCATTAACTAGGGTAATATAAGTCAAAACCACATCCTCTACTATGAGGAGTACTACAAAAAAGAGAACAGAACTATTGTCAAGAAGGAAAAATTCTAACCCTTGTGCCTTATCACAAAGTGCCATTGCAAAGTACAATGTTAAATTACAATGATGAAGCCATTGGAAAAAATATGGCAGCGAATCAACTTCTGAGTATATACTTCCCAACAAAAACAGAAAGCAGACATTTTCATTTTTGTTTGTACATTTTTGTTTGTACCAGTATTCACAAGAGCAAAAAGGTAGAAGCAAACCAGTAAATCCAATGACAGGTAATGGATAAACAATTGAAAAATCAAGGTGGTATGTACACATAAGGAGTATTACTCTGACTTAAAAAGGGAAATTGTGCATGTTAGGACATAGCTGAAACTTGAAGATATTATGCTAATAAGCATGAGCCATAACAAAAGTATACATGTGGAATGATCCCACTTATGGAGGTACATAGTATAAATTCAGATAGATCAAAAGCCCAACAGTGGTTGCCAAGGCCTGGGGTGTCAAGGATAAACACAACCCGACAATAGTTAATGTGGTATAAACGGATTTCCTTCAGCCACCACTGAAAGTAAGGTAAAGATCTGAGTTCCAGTCTAGTTTGTGCTGAAGTGATGTGAGGGTTATAGAGGGAGGAGAAAAGAGGTAGCAATAGAGGGGGTTCAACAGAAGGCAAGAGGTGAACAAGTACAAAGTCAGTCAATATCAACGTGATTAGGCCATCCTTGTTACCTGGACAAGAAGGATAATATCTTGGTCTCCTAAAGATTTCACTTCAAAGGAATGGTTCCTAGGTCTTCAAGATCTAGCTTCTGAGTTGCAAGAGATACCTACCTATTCAAAATTGAGAGCCTTTTTCAGTGAAAACTCAAAGAAAGTCAGGGGAAATCATTAGGTCTTGACTAGAATAGTAAAGTTTTCTGGCAATGCTGAGCTTTCACAGGGAGATATTTTGTTGAGGATGCGGGGTGGCGGGGGAGGGCTGGGATCATCCTACCTACAGAGCACTATGTTGTTAGAAGCCACAATAGAGTTAGGTTAGGTCTCTGAGTGCAGGGGTTTGGAGTGTGTTCTACTGAAAATTCTGCAGTTTTCAAGGGGAAGGAAAGAACGGTATGCAACACTCTCCTGGACAGATCATGTATTAGGCCCCAAAAGAAGTCTCAGTGAAATTAAAAGGACTTAAATCCTATCAAGTTTCTTTTCCAGTCACAGTAATATCAAACAAGGAACGTATCACAAGAAACACTGGAGGGAAAATAAAAGGAAAAAAAAAAAAAAAACAACAGCATGTGGAGACTAAGCAACATGATAATTAAACCAAGGTATTACTGAAGAAAAAATTTTAAAAATACATGGAAACAAATGAAAGTGAAAACACAACGTTCCAAAATCTTTGTGAAGCAACAAAAGCAGTTCTAAGTGGAATTCATTTTTTAACAGGTAAAGCATTTCAGTTTTGCAAGATCAAGTTTTGTGGATGGGTGGTAATGATGGCTTGATGAAGATACAACAATGTGCATGTACTGAATGACATAAAACGGTCTAAAATAGTGACAGTGGGCCAATTCGTGTTATGTACATTTTACTATAAGATTTTAAACTTAAGAGACCATTAATGTTTACTTACATACTTATGCTTCCTCGTGTTCTGTTTTGTGGATACTGAAGATCCTATTATATCAGGGTGTTGTGTTTTTTTTTCTTTCTCCTAGAAGAGATTAACATTTCTTATAGGTCAGAACTATTGACTAAGCTTTTTTTTTCCCCCCTCTAAAACACTCATTTGAGTTCCTGGTTTGCTTAGTATACAATTATAGATTGGCACTTTTCCAGTAAATCAAAAAAGTCATCAGTTGTCCTTTCCCTTTCAAATATGTTCTGAAAAGTCAACTGTCCTTCTCACTTTTGCTCATCCATCTGTATTTTTCTAGCTGTTTTAAAGAATTTGTCTTCACCACTTGATCTGTACCTTGGAGAGGTTCTGTTTAATACTTTTCAATTTTTCTCTGTGGATTTGTAGTTATCCCCATGTTTAGCCAATTTTCAACCACTAATATTTCATCCCCCCTCTCTGCTGAGAATCTAATTTCACACATTTTAGAAGACTGTTCCAATTTCCCAGTGAGAAATTAAAGTACCTTGCTATATAGTAGAAACAAGAATGATAAAAAGTGGCTTAACCTAAGGAAATCTTAGGGGGAGAATTTTGTCCTGGACTTAAATGTTTAAGGCCAGTGTAGTCTGTATGTCTTCTGTATCAGGACTGAAAAGGAGAAGATTACCTGGAATAAGTATAGATCAAAACACAGATGATCATAGGAAAAACCTGAGAAATCCACAAATTCTCATTGAATATAAAATTCTAAAGAAGAAGTGGCTTTTTGGATAGAAAAATTATATCTTGAAAAACAAGTTATATAACCATTTCAAAAAGATGGCAGGGATCCACTGTACTAGTGAAAAGCAGTTAAGAACTAGGACAAGATCAGTGCATTTGACCAGATGAAGGTAACTGACACAGACAGGGATTTCAAGAGGTAAGAATAGAACACTTGGGGTGGGTCAAGAAAAAAAAAGAAATAAATAAAAGGTAACAATAGTACTACTAAAAATTAATTCAATAGGTTTTGTTACTAAGTAGAGAGTTTGACAATATTTATGGGAAATGTAAGTAATGTTCATGCATATATGTAACTTTGTTCATATCTTCTACTGTTTACAGCATAATACCATCTTCAACTTCATCTTGCTATTTTCATTCAAAAGCTTGTGTTCTGTACTACTTATATAGATACAATTGTACCCAATTAATTCTTTTAACTGAATAGCATTGTTTTTTCAATTGTGTGGCGTAAGTATTGCTTTTTATAATTTAATTTTTCTTCCCTCATTTGCTACTACAGATACTGGTAGAGTGAACATCTTTCTGCATGCTGTTTTTAATCAACAAATTAAAGATTTTACATATATATTTGAAGTAGTTGAACCAGGCCAATTTTGAGATATTGCCAATTTTTCTTATAAAGTGTCAATAATAATTCTCACCTCTACCAGTAATATAGGACTGTACATTTTTCTATCATTGTTATTGTCAGACTTGGGTTTTTGCCAATGAACTTTTTTTTTTCCTTCCAATTTTGGTTTCTAAACATGTGATTGAGGATTGTTCCCTATGCATTGGTCATTTTATTTTCCTCACGGTGAATTCCTATTAGATGTTTCCTTTATGCACCTTTGAGAGGTTCTTAATTTTATGTGAAGATAAAATTGATGGCAGAGGTCTTCAATACTTAGATAATAGTTTATAAAATAATTGAGCCAACTATTCTGGGTATCAGGTTTAGACAGAGCCAGTGCATGCTTCATGAAAAGAGCAATGTCACGTTAAAAAGCAATCTCCCTAAGGCTCAGCCAGCCCAAATTTATTTTAACAAAGAGAACATAGCCTAGGGTAAGGATGGAACCTCGCCATTTTATAAATCTTACTAAGAAAAGCAGGATGTAGCAAGTAGGGAGCAATAACCTTTAACACTTACTCAGGCCACACCCCAAATCAATTAAACCAATCACTGGTAGGAAGAATAAGGTGCACATAGATTTTCAAATCTCTCCAGCTGACTTCTCTCAATCTGCAGTCAAAGCCAAGAAGCTATCCTAGATGAAGACTGAGCGTTTTGAAGCCCTGTAGTCTCATCTTTCAAGAAAGAACCTTGGAACAAGTACTTTCAAGAATTTCCATCTACCTTCATTTAAAAACAAATGTTTAAAAGGACAGTTTCCTCTATCCTTCATCTTACATTCAGAGCAAAAAAAAAAAAAAAATCAAAATACTTTTAAATATAGCATTTTTCTCTGTAAATCATGCCTCTGCAATTATAACCATTGTAAAAGCTTGTTTCATAAGGCAGTGTTTCATTATAACTAAAGTGATTCAACCTGCAGTGTTATCTCAAAATCATTAGTCTGAACACATTCAGCTCTTTTAAACAGCTTCCAAAGCAGCAAAATATACACTACAATCCTTTGAACAGTTCTTCCTTTAAAGTAGTTGCTATTGTAAATAACTTTCACTGTCTAGAATGATGTGACATGTGTTAATTTTAATTTCATTTTTCTAAAGATAAACTAACCCACCTTTTCCTTCCTAAGTCTCAAGTAGCCTCCAAGTCTAATTGCGTTTATGAGATTGTAGGAGGGGGAAAAATATCTGTTCCCTTCCTCTCTAGCTGCAGTTAAAACACAGAACTTTGTTTATCTCATTAGAAATGAAGAGTTTGCCCTGGGTCATTCCATGGCAACTCAGCGAGACCCTTGTAACTAACAGCATATATTTTAAAAAATGAATAGTTAAAAGCAATATGGTTGTTAAACTGCCAGTCCTCTGATGGCAGGAAAGAGAGAGGCCTTTCCCTCTTAACCTACAGGGAGGAAAGTTGGGAATATATGGTCTCAAAGAAGCCTCCAATTAAGGGGTCATAATAGTGAGCAGCTTCAGGGAAACTGGATCAGAAATATAGCATTAGGTTCAAGGTGACTGTAGGACTTCTGCAGAGAATTTGTGGATCATCACCCAAGTCTTTCAACATACCCATAGAAAATTTCTATGGCTGCAGCAATAAATAGCCACAAACAGCCCCTCCCCTTTTTTTGCTATTTTATTGTAGAGGAAAATATCCTAAGATTTTTGTTAAATAATAGTATTTCCTGACAAAATCATTCTTCACGGTTTTCAAGCCTCACCATCTGGTCAAACATAGTGAACTCTCCCTCACCGTGTAATAACCTTCATTAATATTGCCATAAACTGCAGGAAAATTCAAAGATTTTCTAAATGGCTTCCAAATTTCTGCATAAATGCCCTTAGTAACTCCAAAGGTAAACAATAAACAAGTTGGTGGAGAAATTAGAAAGATAGAGAAGAGAAAAAAAATTTAATTGGTAATTCTAGAACAAAGGGTATAGAACTGTTCATTTTACCATTCTTTCAACTTAATGTTTTAGTTGCAGACAGACTAAAAAGTCTTAGCATTTTCATGCTGTTTTCCACACTTGCCTTAACACAAAACAAAACAAACAAAACAAAAACAAGAAACAAAATAAACCTGCCAGCACTTTCTGGAAAGTTTAAACTAAGCGGCTACAGGACACAAATACAGTATTATAGTTCTAGGGGGGTTTGGAGTCAAATTCTAATGGAAGGTCTATGATGGTCACTGCTCTGTCCACAATGGTCATCACCTTTACCTTTACCGTGTTTTTCTTTTCAGGAACAACAACTGATTTGTAATCTACATGTTTGGTCGTTTCTCAAAACAGAACAGAATATACTTTGTTACAGAGGCTGACAGCATGTTCCGTGTTGTTGCCTTCCTTAGAGTAAATGGACACCATTTGGATAATCTTGACTCCAGAGCGGAAGTACCCTCCGGGTGAAATGTGTTCCTTTATCTCCACTACTCTCCCTACCCCCTGGGGGAGGGCCCTGACCTGGTCACCCCTCAGCAGGCTCACCTCTGCTTGGTCAGGCTAAGAAGTACCCTCCCCGCAGACAACACTCGGACCACAGTTCCTTAAAATGACAAAGGTGAGTTAATTTACCGTCAGAAGTCAAAGTCATGATGTTTGGCAAGTCTGGATTCCCCCTGGAGACCGCAGGCAAGAACTCCTTTCCCAGCGTCTCCAGGCTGCCTGACCTTGGCTCCTGACCCCGTCTCCAAAACCCAGGAAACTTGCGATCCCACCATCACACTGCCTCCTAGCTGTTGTTCTCAGCTGCTTGCTCCCTTTATAGCGACCTGGGATTACACCGAGCCCACCTGTATAATCTAGGCTGTTCTCTGCATCTGAAGATCCTTAACCTAATCATTCCTGCATGCCTCCTTTTACGGGGTAGGGAATTCACAGATCCTGGGATTGGGGCCCGGAGGTCTTGGGGGTCGCTATTAAGACTACCATGATTCTCATCTGGACATTACATTTAGGGCGGTTTTTTCCTGCTTGATGTCAACTCGGATGACACGAGAGAAGCGGGCCTCTTCTGGTGACTCCTAACAGCAGCTGAAACGGTGCAGGGGCAGAGCCAATTCGATTAGCACATTTTGTCACCAAACTTAAGAGACACAGTACAGTGACTAAGACGAGCGGAACCACAGAGTTTGCTCTTATCGCCGCAGTTTAGAAATCTGTGCGTTCCTGTGACGCTTGTGTCAACCTGGGCCTCACGCCCCCAACTCGCGCGCCTCGGTTACCGCCCGCGGGGAGCTCTCACCGACCCGAGCTGCGGCTGACCCGGGGCCACGCGGCCGTGGACACAGAGCCGGAGGAGGCCAGCCGGGCCCCTCGTCCTTGTCCCCTTGCCGGGGCGCCTGGCCCACGTCCTTTCCGCGGCCCCTGCAGCCTTGACCGAGAAGGGAAAGATCTCGCTCTGCCCGACTTCTCTTCCTTCCTTCCTGCTCTGAGTCTCCGAGGAAACACATTTCCTTTTTTTCCGGAAGATTTGAGGATAACACTCATCCAGATCAACTTCTCACTCTTGGGACCATTTCCTAACACAGGGTTTTCCTGAAAACCGCATCACCTCGCCTCCTCGCCCCGAGGACTGTGACCTTTCAGCATCTCTAAGTCCCCTCCTCCGTGAAACTGCTTTTGCCACCCTGGGTGATGCCAGCACTTCTTTCTGTTCTTTGTTTCCTTTTTTTGGCTTATTTTAACACACTTTGTGGAGATGCAATTTATATAAAGGGCATCCATATTAAAGAGGGCATGTCAGTAAGTCTTGATAAATGTTCACACCCACGGGAACACCGCCCAAATCAGAATACAGAATGTTTCCATCACTTTAAATCTTCCCTCCTGCACCTCCCCATCCTGTCCCCGTCCAGCCCCCGTCCTAGGTAGCGCTCCTCTCTTTTCTCTCACAGTACATTATATTAGGCTTTTCTTCAGTTTAATGTGAATAGAATCACACAGTACATCATCTTTTCTGTCTGACTTTTGTTACTCGGTGTAGTGTTTTTTGATATCCATGTTGTTGCATTCTGTAATAATTAATGCATTTTGTATTGCATTTTTCAGAACTTAGAGAACATAGATGCGAAGTGTACATTGGACTTCATTGCACTGACTCTGAAGAAATAGCTTGCTATAAAAGTACAATATTTTACCCACAGAATCTAGCAAAAAAATGTTATGCTTACATAGAGTATTTTGTAATCTATATAGTCATTTTATTAAAAATGCCTAGGCTACTCAGCTAATAAGTTATAGAATTCTATATACTAAATGACTTCTGTCAAGCAAAGTGTAGTTTTAATGATTGATTAGCTTGAGTTCCCTTTGGTGTTTTTATTTAGTATGTCTAAAATAAAAACAGTATATCCTGTGATATTTGCAGGGTCATTATAGTACTCTCTATAATCTAAGGATTAAAAACACATACCATTTATTCAAAGATCAGTTGTGTAAACACATATTCAGATATTTAATCATTTGCTTATAATGGAAATTACAATTTAATGGATTGAGATGTGCCTGTTGTTATTTGTTGATACTCAGCCTATTTCACACCATCCTAAACTCTGCTGTATGCAAGGCATCAATCCATCAATCCTGAAAACTTCACTTGCCTGTCTTTCTTTCTGGGAAGATTGTGGAAAGACACTGCCAAGAATCTGTGGCTTTAGGAAGGTAGAAGTGATTATTCTCAAGTGTCAACTGCACGCAGGTGCATAGGTGTCAGCAGCTTGATGAGCTGAGATTCTGCCTGGATTCTGGGTGTCCTGGTGAGATTGTACTGTTTTAGTACAATCACAGTTAAGACCATAGAGAGTGACTTCCCTACAATTTCTAAGCTTCTGCATTTTTCCACTTCTCAAATTTTCTAATGATTCTTTTAGCCTCTCCTTTCCTGCATGGAAAGTATTGCTGGTAGTAGAAAGCAGCAAAGTTTTGGCATCCTAACATCTAAAGAAAAAGAAAAAAAGTTAAACTGCACAAGTTTAGCTTTCCTTTAATTCATTAGCTAGCTGAAGGTCATAATGTAACCAAGACAACTGAAAACCAGAGTGACAAGTTCCTAGAAGAAAAGGCAGATAAAGAAACTTCTACCTTTGGAGAAGGATAGCTATCCACTTCCATAGCCATGGAAATGGATAAGAAGAAATCAACTAAAATTATAAAGACTGAGTGTGGTGAGCAGATTAGTTTAGAATTTCACCTGGAGGTCCTACAAATAAGGTTTTCACACTCACAGAAATTTCGTCCTCATGTTTCTGCATCATTTGTTGACTTCAAAGACTGGGATCACAACAGAGGACCACAGCAAGCTCTCCCAGCACTAGGAAGTGTTGGGTGAGTATTAAGAGCAAAACCTATCTGTCACTAGTGGATGGGTGGCCATTTCTTCTTCAAATGTCTAGGGACCAGACAAAGATCCACTGCTACTATTGAAAAGGTAGAAGCAAAAGCCAACATAAGCAAAGAAAACCAAACCAAACAAAACAAAATCCTTAAAAAAAAAAATTATTTATTTATTTGATAGAGAGAAACACATCTAGAGAGGGAACAGAAGCAGGGGAAGTGAGAGAGGGAGAAGCAGACTTCCTGCCCTGCAGGGAGCCCGTTATAGCACTCCATCCCGGCACTCCAGGATCATAACCTGAGCCTAAGGCAGATACTTAACGACTGAGCTACCCAGGCACCCCAACAAAACATAATCTTTATTGAAACAAGATCCTACAACAATACAAAGAAAAGTTCTTCTAAAATCCGGGGAAGGACAGGAGACCCTCTCTTGTCTAAGACGTGCAAAAGATATAAGGCAGAATTTGGCAGCAATTTGACAGATGAGGGAGAGGCATGAACATTGAAAAGATTTCATCCCTGGACTTTGGTAAGAAAGCCCTGCCTAAGATAGAATTTGGACAAGAAACCCTCCTATCTCTACTATAAGTCTAGTGCTAAGTAATAAAGTATAGCAATCTCCTGATGGAGGAGAGACAAACATGAGAAATTATCTGTGTGGTGCCAACATACAGGGACTGCTGAAATTGGAAGGCTGAGGAGGAAGAGCAAGAAAAACTCTAGCACTCTAAGTTACTAAGGACAAGAAAACAATGACCTGACACTGAAAGAGCATGTGGGGCACTAAGGGTTTTATACCAACAACAAAACCTAAACCCAACCCATCTTTGACTGGACTGATTCATCACATTATCAGTCTGACAATAGTGGATCCATATTTTCTTTCTTTCTTTCTTTTTTTAAGATTTATTTATTTATTTTAGAAAAAGAGAGAAAGAGAACACAAGCATGAGGGTCAGAGGGAGAAGGAGACAAAATCTCCAGCAGACTCCATGCCGATCGTGGAGCCAAACAAGAGGCTCAATCCCATGACCCTGAGATCCTGACCTAAGCTGACACCAAGAGTCCTTCCAGCTGTGCCACCCAGGTGACCTAGATCCATATTTTCTAGGCATAAATGCTAATTAAGTTATTTTCTACAATTTTGTACACATGATATTTGGCATTCAATAAATTTTGAGCCATAAAACAGTGTTAGGTGGGGTGAGGTTGGGAGCACTGCCAAAGATAAAGTAGTCAATAGAACCAGCTGCAGAAATGACTCAAATGTAGATTTCAGATAGATAATTTAAAGTAGCTATTATAAATATTTTTAGGGGTGCCTGGGTGCCTCAGTCAATAAATGTTTGACTTTGGCTCAGGTCATGATCCCGGAGTCCTGGGACTGAGCCCTGGATTGGGCTCCCTGCTCAGTGGGAAGCCTGCTTCTTCCTCTCTCTCGATCCCTCTGCTTGTGTTCCTTCTCTAGTTGTGTTTCTATCTTTGAAATAAATAAATAAAATCTTTTTAAAAAAAGTATTTTTAAACATAGTGGGAAAGACTATGGGCAGATGGGAAATTCTACATGGGATTGGAAACAAAAAATAAAAAGGAAACACATTATGGAAACAGAAATCACAGGGGCTCCTGGGTGGCTCAGTCAGTTAAGATTCTGCCTTGGGCTCAAGTCATGATACTGCATTAGGTCATTATCCCCAGTCCTGTAATCTAGCCCTGTTTTAAGCAGGGAGCCTGCTTCTTCCTCTGCCTCAGCTCCTCTGCCTCACTTGTGCTCACTTGCTTTCTCATGCTCTCTCTTTCTTCCTCTCTCAAAATAAATAAAAATAAAATATTTTTAAAAAGAAATAAAAATCACAATATAAATCAGGGGTCACAGAACTTGTGGAGATCTTCTCTCTATCAGAATAATCAAATGAGTTGAAAGCCATATTTCTCAGGAAATTTCAATGTTAAAGCAACAAAGACATGAAAAACCAGTATGATTTCTATTACACCTCTACTTAGCTTTCCTATTAGCCTTTACATAAGGCAAATATATTTTAAGAATGACAGTCAATGTCAAGTAACCAGGTGAGAACTCCAATTACACCAATGTCTTATTTTTGCAGGTGCAAGTTAACACAACCTCTGGTAACTGAGATAAAGCTATCTAACTGAAAAATGCATTGTTGTTTATATGAAGCAAGAAAGATGTAGTTTTCATTCACTTGGTAGGAACAGAAGTATAAGTTCTCTGTTTTACCTCAGTGTTAGATCTTCATCGCTGTCATAGACCAACCTTGATCATCTTGATATCACTTTGGTCATGACACTATCTTGTCCTATTGGTCACATACTGATTAGATTTGATAACCAAGAAGTAATGGCTATCTTAATCTCTTTAGCAATTCTCTGGATTGTGAAAGTTACATAACACAGTATAGTGCACAAATTTGACCCATTTACCAAATAAGCCATAATGTTGTCAATTTCTGTGGGTTAAAAGCAAGAAGTTGATGTCACTTCAAACTAACTACTAAGCCACTTGAGCTCTATGAACCAGATCAATGATGCTCCAACTGTCTGTGAGGGATATGGATGTCATGTGGAGCCTCTGCTAAGATCTGATAAAACAAGCGCTGAAGTTTGGGGAAATCATGCTGTCTTCTATCAATAAATATTCTCCTTGGACAAGAGCTGCTGGCTTAATGGTGGGCACTGGTAGATGCAGAATGTTTAACCTTGAGTCACTAAACAACCTTGTGGTCTGACTGGTTGGTCAGAAAAGACATGTAATCTTATCTATGAAGGCATAAGGTTAAGTAGTCCATTAACAAAGTATGAAGGTAATATAAAATATCATGCCTAACTCCTTTGTAAAGGGATAAAAATCTCATAAACAATGGTCCAGACTCCCAGAGTATTTATCTATTATTCTCGTAGACCACCTTTACCTGAACCCAAATCAATGGATTTATGTGGAATTGCCTATGACTGGTAAAGTGGGAAAGTAAGTACTTGGGGCTTTATTTATTATCATTTTACATAGCATGCTGACTCTAAAACTACACTGATTGCTCATACAACCCCTTAAAAGGATATCCCTAAATTCCAGTGAGTAAGGAAATATTCCCAGTAGAGAGATTTGAACAATAAATCTGTGTGTGTACTTTGCCTACAAGGAAAAGAACTAAAATTTTGGAGCTACACTAATATGTTGGCTAACAGTTTAGCTAATGGTCACAGACTTGGCAGGAGTAAAAATGAAGGAATGAGCACAAGCTGCATGGCTGATGCCCAATGTAGGAACTGAGTCTGAAAACGTTAATTGCAATAACACTGATCATAAAAGTGCATCTTCCACAGATCAAGGTCTCAGTAATCAGATAGACAAAAACGATCCATTAAGTGGAGATTAGTCTGCCTCCTTTACCAAATTTCCTTGTTCTCACTAAAGGGCCAGGGAGGCAGGGATAAAATGATTGCACCATGTTTGTCTTACCAAGGTTGATCTGGCTAACACTACTACTTCATATACAATATGTCAACAACAGAGAATACTGTTGACTCCTTGATATGGCATCATTCTCTGGAGGGACAGTACAGCCAGCTGGTGGCAAATTAAGACTGATTGTATTGGAATCCTTCCATCATGGCAGGAGCAGTAATCTATCCACAGTAAAATAGACACTTATTCTTAATATGTAACTGCATTCTCTACCTGTATTAATTCTGCCACCATCACCATCCATATATTTATTAATTACCTTATTTATCATCATGAAGTTTCACTATGCATTGCCTATGATCAGGCAATACACTTTTTAAATTTTATCTCAATTTCAGCATCGTTAACATACGGTGTTATATTAATTTCAGGTGTACAATATAGTAATTCAACAATTTCATACATCACCCCACTGCTCATCAGGACAGGTACACTCCTTAATCCCATCCCCTCTTTCACCCATTTCCCCCTGCCACTCCCTTCTGGTAACCATCAGTTTGTTCTCTGTAGTTAAGAGTCTGTTTCTTGGTTTGTCTCTCTCTCTTTTTTTTTTCCCTCTGATTATTCGTTTTGTTTCTTGAGGGAATTTTCTTTAGTTATATTTTTTTCTTGTGATGAGAATTTCTAAGAACTTTTACAGTAAAGTAATTGAGGAAGTAGCCTTAAGTCCGTAAGATTCAATTTTCTAATAATTTTCCCTATCAGAAAAGAGAGAGAGAGAGAGAGAGAGAGAGAGAGAAATGTCCTAAATAAGACAATGGAATGGGAGAGTCCTGATTATAGTAATACTGAACATGGTAATTGAAAAAAAAAGTTTTATTCAAAACAAATAAAATTATGAATACAGTAATTAAAATAGTTCCTAGAAGAATCAAATAAGTCCACTAGTACTCCAGATAGTAGAATTAACAGATACAGGTTGTAAAATAACTATGCTTACTGAGGAGATAACAGACAAATCTAAGCATTTCAGCAAAGAACTCAGAGTTTAGCAAACAAACAAACAAACAACCCTGATACTCCAGTTTTGAAAAAGAAACACCTAAGAATTCTACACTGCATTTTCAGTGTAGAATTACTAAAATTAAGGACTCAGGAGCCAAACATAACAGGAAGGGAAATTTACCCAAAGAGAGCATTAATGAACTGGGAAAGTAGACAAGACAACTCCCAGGAATGAAGTACAGAAAAGCAAAAGAATAAAAACTACAGAAGAGAGGATGAAATGGAGAGGATACAGGTAGAATATTGAATATGTCTAACTGTAAAAACAAAGGAAATGTGTACTATATGGGCAGGCATGACTGCTAAATAGAAAATTACAGGGGTGCTTGATTGACTCAGTTGGTAGAGCATATGACCCTTGATCTTAGAGTTGTAAGTTGAAGCCCCAAGCATATGACCCTTGATCTTATAGTTGTAAGTTGAAGCCCCATGATGAGTTTAAAAATAAACTATTAAAAAATAAATAGAAAATTACATATAACGGTATTTGGAAATATATATAAAATTAAATGATAAGAGCATAAAATGAAAATGTCTAGGTTAACATCAATAGAAGAGTAAAACACCATAAAACTAGCATAGCAATAGGAAAAAAATGGAATGATGAATGAATTTAAGCAAATAAACAAGAAGGGAAATGAACAATAAAATATTGGAGAGAAATAGGAAGAATGTAATGGTATAATCAAAGCCCAATAAATAAATAAATGGGCAATGAACCATGTGAAAGAAAATGGTTGACTGAGTAATATTTCATTCTAGAAAAATACCTATCTGTTTATATAATGGGATATTATTCACCCATAAACATTAGAATTCAGAAAATCTGAGATGAGAATGGAAGTTACCAGAAGTTGAGAGCTATTAGAATGGACAGAAGTTGGCTGTTAGGACAAACTTTCAGGCAAAAGATGAATAAGTTCTGGGGAATCTAATATACAGCATGGTGCCTATGATTAATAATACTGTGCTGCATACTTTATATTTGCTAAGAGAGTAGCTCTTAGATGTTACCCACAAAGAAAAAAAAAAGGTATCTTGTGATGTGATCAATGTTAATTAGCCTATTAATCATTTTGCAAAGTAGCAAATCATTACATTGTACACTTTAAACATATATGATTTTTATCAGTTATACCTCAATACAACTTAGAATTATCAAAAAAAGAGGAAAATGCTTGATGGCCTAAATGAAAAAATGTACAATTTGTACCTGCTTATAAGAGATACATCTGAAATATGTCCATGCAGAAACTATAAAGTAAAAGGATGGAAAGATATATCCATATAAATAATGATCAAAGAAAACCGATGTACTTACATTAATATAAGATACATTTTAAAGCAAAATGCAGTATTGGAAATAAGTAGGTCACTTCATGCTGAGATAGAGTTTAGTTCATCAGAAAGAACTATCATAACCAGCAAAGAACTGGCCAGCCTATCCCAGTCCAAATTTCCTCCCACAGAGTCATCATCTAAATAAATGCTTGAAATGAGTAGCTCATGATGTGGTTTGATACACAGACAAAGCTAACTGATATTCTGAGAAAGAAAATCTGCAGAAAAAAAAAATAGCAACTATTTTAATATTGACCATTTCTCCTTCCCCCCTTGAGTTCAGGACCAAAATAAAGATGCCCGACTTTGTTATTCTTACTCATCATTGCACAGGTCTTCTAGAATGGCCCGAAAATGACGTGGGAGACAAACAAAAAGAGACTAGATGGGTGTTTTCATTGTGTTTAGGGGGTAGAGACTGGGTGAGGGTTCCGACACACGGGCAGGAACTTGTGTGGTGTGGACCTCCCACCAGTTTTTCTAAGGAGAGAGAACCTTGGCTTTGTTTTCAGCTTGCCCAGGTGTGGTGTAGAAGCCAGAAAGGAGGGAAGAGGCTGAACAACTATGGAAATATCAACATATGCTTTCAAACTCTTTATTATATCACACTTCCTCTTCCCATACTCTGAACACTGCTAGTTTACAGATTTTAGATCCTAAACAAGATATGTTTCCACCAGGGAACACGCCAAAAGCTGCTCTGAATTGCAAGTTGAGGCTGTCCCATTTTCACTAATGGCTTAACAATCAGCAATAAATAGGGATCACAGTTGACTGATTCTGTTTATCAAGGGAGAATGGAATTGCTACTTCAAAATGGGGTGACAAAAGAATTTCTGCTATTAATTCTGGTATTACCTCTTAGTAAGTTCTTTGTCCAGTACTACCTCTTAGTAAGTTCTTTGTCCAGTACTATAAATTAACAAAATACTATAACACCTCTAAATCAGTAATTTAGTAAAGCAGTAAAATCAATAAGATCACTAATGACCCAAAATTTTAATGATGATTTCATTCAATGTGTGACGTTAAGAAAGATGACTGGATGAAGCTTCAGCTGAGAGCAAAGGGAATGAGATATTAGTATTGGAATAAAGAGATTACAAATACCAACTACATCCTTGTGATGAGTTGCAGAAGCTCATCCCCTTCTACTAATATTTTAGATGTGATAAATTAGTGCTTGTGGTCCTTATGTTAGATGATATCAAAAGGGAACGATAGTTGGGCTAGTAGATGACATACATCACAGGGAAGTACAGAGACTTATAGAAGTTCTGGTCTCTTATTTTTGAGTTTATAATAAGCACATCCTAGCACCAAATTCAGCAAACAATAATGTTGCCACTGATGAGTTTGAAAGTTTAAATATGAATCAAAGATGAATATAGAATTAACTATCCAAGGGAATGGACTTACCACATATAGTTTGTTGAATTTCAGAAGTGTTCTTATCCATCTAAGAGCTCTCCCTTCATTCCCTAGCTCTTTTCCCAGCTGCGTTATCGTTATGTTCTTCCACAGAGAGGCATTCTGCAAGATTTAGAAGACAGAACAAGAGATAAGCAGTCTTGGTTTGTTAGTCTCTGGGAAAAGGCAGGTGGGTACCAGCACAGCCGCTGTGTGGTTTTGCTTATGTCCTGGAGTCTAATCCTTTGGTAAGTACTAAACAGGACTTTGGACAAGTGATCATTCACGGCACAGACCGGCAGCCCAGGACTCCATCTCTCATCTTTAGTTTCACTCCAAGAAAGAAAGCAATTTGGGAAATTTAATGTGACATGATGAACTCTCAAAACAAAGGCATTTCCCCCTTATCATATCAACCACACATAAATATTCACCCAGAATTAATCTAACAAGTGTAGTAGTTTAAAATAGGGGCAAACACTCACTGAGCTCTCATTGTTGTATGTGATGGTTTGTATACTAATGGGCAATGCTTATGGAAATTTTCATTCCTTGATTTAATTTTCTTACATCAAATGGACCAGTGAGCTCAAAATTGAAATAAGGATTTATTTGCAAATGGGTTGTTTTCACACTTTTCCACTCTTAACACAAGTTACTTATTTTGGGGGAATGAAGTGAATAACATGATTATTCATATAACTAAATAGATTTTGTGTTGTATCAGATGGAACCTAAAGGTTGAAAAATAATTAGTCCTTTTTGTTAAACATGTTAATCCATATATCTTTACCTATACCTTTCCAAACTTCCTAAAATGTATGGTTTACAGGTCAGAGCTTATAATTTAAATATTTTGAAATACAGCTTGACCATTAACTCTCTCTAGTTCATCATTAGTTTGACTAATTGACTAAAATGCAGTTAGAAATTTTGGTAAGAATATTTTAAAAAATAAAATAATCATAATAATAATGCAAGAAGCTAGGACTGCAATTTATTCAGTTCCTAACTCTAATTCATAATTGCTACCTAAGCTTTGTTTTATACATTTTATACTTCTGTAAGAGGGAAAAGGTAGCTTTTATCATTTTATGTATAATCATAATTGCCTAAATTACACACATTTCCCATATCAGATAATTCATATAATTGCTCTACTTTGGTTAGTCTGAAGCTCATAATTTCTCTGATTTTTCCTAAGCATGATTCAAAGACAATAAATATCTGCGGTATCAGGTAGTATTATGAAGTCAGCATTTAGATAGCATCAGGGAAATTAGAGTTTTCTGGAAGTTTAAAAAGACTTACTTGGGTTAAAAAAAGAACACTCTACTACATTACACTTTTTACCTCTGCTTTATTGTAGGGATAGAATAATTGATCATGTGGATATTGGATCTGCTTCTTAAAGAAAATCAGTGCTGTAAAGACAGGTTGAGAAAAATAAAATAAGGCTTGTTTTATAAACACAAATTTTCATTAATGCTTGTAGTTGCTGAAACTTCTAAACAGAGGTGGGAATAAAGAAAATATTTTCTTGTAAATATTTTCCTTTTAGTCATTCTTTAAAATTATCTAATTTTCTCACCACTCACCAGATTCAAGATTTAGTTAAAAGCAATAAAGAGGAAAATATTTTAAATAAGTTAGTACAGAATTTTGTGGTCACTTAAAACTCTGAAGAGTTTTATTTAGACCTTATTTAACATCTGTTTCACAACAATTCTGTGATTATACTAAATTTTACCTTTGTTAACAAAATGATAGAAGACCTTATTTAACGTCTGTTTCACAACAGTTCTACGTTTATACTGAATTTTACCTTTGTTAACAAATGATAGATGTCACCAACTAAAGACCACAAAGAATGTAGTTGTGGCTTAAAAAAAAAATGTAGGTTTATTTAATTTGCAGTAAAGGATGATATCCACAACAGTGACTGTGGCATTTCATAGAAGTTAACGAAGGATACTTTTAGAATTTGGTAAGCTGAGGTTAGCCAGGGTTTGTCTTTGCAGGGATTGGTCAGGTTATATCAAATAAGTAAAGTGCTAAAATGGTTATTGATCTCACCAGAACACGTGAGTCCACATACAGATATAGGAACATTTTTCTGCATTATTATTTTATTTCCTGGAGCACATGGGTCTAATCAAGCTGATTTTAAAGGAGTCAAATGTTCAGAGTTTGTAATGTAGATCATGTTTTTGCTTGGTAGGTTTATCTATTTTATGAGTAATATATCAAGTCTGTTTTGAAAGCTGCAGTTCCTATATAAGTTCTCACCTCCCACCACACAATCACTCACTCCCAATACATGCGTGGACAAGCACACACACACACACAGACACACAGCTCAGCTATTACCAGAGACCATATTTTTATTTTGTTAGTCCCCTCTTCTGATAGGTTTTTAGCCTAAGCTAAAGAATGGACCAGCATCAACCCAAACTGGCAACACTGTCGATTCTATGGATGGTGATCTTATATCATGTATATAATGATAGTATTTTGACCTCTTTAATAAGAATATTTCCTACTTTATAAAATAATCTTTAACCATCTGGTATGAAAATGGTATCATAATCTGGTAATTATCAATGATAAGAGTCCTGGGAATACCAGGATTTAAGGAAAAGGGTGTCTACTGATAATTTAGAACTTAATAGGAGGAAAGAAAATATTGTAGAAGATAAAGAGGGGTGCCTGGGTGGCTCAGTCATTAAGCATCTGCCTTTGGCTCAGGTCATGACCCCGGAGTCCTGGGATCAAGCCCCACTCATGCTCCCTGCTCAGCGGGAAGCCTGCTTCTTCTTCTCTCACTCCTGTTTGTGTTCCCTCTCTAGGTGTGCTTCTCTCTGTCAAATAAATAAAATTTAAAAAAAAAAAAAGAAGAAGAAGAAGATAAAGAGCAAAACTTGCAAGTAAACATGCTGCAGTTAATGTCTTCTGTCATCTGGATGGTCTTATGCTAGTGGCCTCAGGCAGAAGCAGTGTGCCTTGTTTCATCACTGGCTTATCCCAAAGAACTTGGGCAAGATATCTCTTCCTGTGGATCATCTGCTTCTGATGATTCACAAGAAAACCTTGGTGTTATAGCCTTTTCATTTGTTTGTTTGATTTGTTTTGTTTTAATTCTTGTTGGAGAAAAGACAATGTTGTTTTAGTCGGGAAACAAGTATCCAAGGATCAACCCAATGAGTTTTACTACCATGTTACTTATCAACATTACCCATTAACTCCAAAGGTATTCAAGTGTAGTCTTTCTTTGTTTTCAAAACATGCAATTTTTTTAAAGATTTTGTTTATTTATTTGGCAGAGAGAAACAGAGCCAGAGAGGGAGCACAAGCAGGGGGAGTGAGAGAGGGGAGAGCAGGCTTCCCGCCGAGCAGGGAGCCCGATGCGGGACTCCAGGATCATGACCTGAGCTGAAGGCAGTCGCTTAACAACTGAACCACGCAGGCGCCCCATAACATGCAATTTTTTAAGATCATGTAAAAGCTATTTAGGCTGGCAAAGGAAGATACTCCCTACTTGTTGATAAAATTTAATGGTTCTCTCTAATTTTTTACATTGCCCTCTATTCTGTGGATACTGGAGTGTTCTATTGAGCTATTTCATGTAATGTCTTTATAAGAATTTAGTCTATGATTACCCTGGGAATAAAATGTGTCAAGGAGACTGAGAAAATTGAAAAACTCTCTAGTTTTCTCTCTAGTTAAACTCTCTATTTATTCTGTAAAAATTACTCTGAATTTCAGCAACTAACAAGCATACTTAAACCCAGAGCAAAATGTCTTTTAATAAATATTTCTTGCATCAATTTTCAAATATAAGATAAGTATGTTTCTTCCACCCTGAGAAGGATACAATCATTAAAACATATCTAACTAAACTCATGAATGTGAAAGAAAGTGTCAGAAGTAACCGGCTGGAAGTAGGGGAAAGAGGGTGAGGACAGAACAGAGTGAAAGTGTGATAGACAATGTGTATGTGAAGGATAGAGTCTTACTTGGAGTGCTATAGGGCCGTACTCACTGGTCTGTCCCCGAGAAAGGAAAAAGGAAGGTGATCTGGATTCACTTGCCAAACCAGTAGTATGTGAAGACAGATAAATGAACACAGAAATAGTCCAGACGTGCCAACAGCACATGCTCTGGTGTGATCCATGTCCTTACCTATCAGAAGGCAAAGGTAAGAGAGCTATTTCAGTATATTATTGATGAAACATGATGATGAACCTTCAGCTGATTGTGGCAGGGTCTCGGGGAGGCCAGGAGAAGCCTTCGCCCTAGGCCCACACTGGCCAGAGCTAAAGACAGGGCAGTTTGCAGACTGAATATCTTTCTGGGAACATTCTCCGTACCAAATACTATGACTGAAAAGCAGGAGTTTTCCAAAAAAAAGGTACATATATGTCAAATGATTGACATGACAGAAGCATAACCAAAGTAGGCATTATTAGATGCAGTCCATGTACAACAATGAATCTCTATTATAGTCATACAGATAAACATAGGAGATATTGACTTTTATTTTCTCTGATAAAAATACAGACCTGAGCTTTGAGTTCACTTCTTAGAGAGAAGCCATTTATTCCTTTGTGATGACTCCTTTGGGTACTCTTTTTTGTGGATGTTTATATAAGCTAGAATTTAAAATGACCAGGAGTAACCACCGTGTGAATTTCTATAATGTTGCTTTGTTTTTGACTAGGTCTAAAATAACATAGTCAATTCTGAAAACAAATTTTAAAATATCATCCAGTGTGTATTTTATATGAATAACATTACTAAGGTGATTATTAGCAAATCCATTCTAATTTGTACTTCTCTTTTAGACAAACTAGAATACTTTAACACATAATAAACTTTGCCACTTAATTGATTTTACTCTATAGGCTGTTTATTCTGGTAACTATTAGTTTGCTACACAAAATAAGGTAATTTAATTGAAAACAAATAAAACGTATTTTAGTTTTATATAACAGCATGTCCTGAAAAAAAATTTTTTTAAAGATTTTATTTATTTGACAGAGAGAAACACAGCCAGAGAGGGAACACAAGCAGGAGGAGTGAGAGAGGGAGTAGCAGGCTTCCCGCTGAGCAGGGAACCCAATGTGGGACTTGATCCCGGGTCTCCAGGATCATGACCTGAGCTGAAGGCAGTCACTTAACCAACTGAGTCACCCAGGTGCCCCCTGAAATTTATTCTTATTAAAAATACTGAATGTAATTCCATGGGTTTCCAATCATATATGTTATAGTATTTGTAATGATTTAGGTTAGTGAAGGAAACTTTGCTTTGGATATCTTAGAATAATAGATAATAAAATATGCATTTTGTAAGTCAATCTATAATATGCTTAATATATGTATAAATAATCTTGGATCCATTCAATATAATAGAAAGCACTATAATTTCTACATAGCTAAAATATCACTAACAAAGAGACAAAAGAATAATTTTGTTTCCTTAAAAATGTATGAAATCAACTCCATGTGGTTTTGAGATTATGAGTGATTTGAAAATCAATCACAAGCCTTATTAACTGTGTTTCAATCCTAGCGGTATGAGTGTTTCTATCAACTACCAAGCGCGCAATTGTATGAACCACAATTATCTAAGAAAAGACAGCAGTAGTCAAATCTCAAAGTAAACCACTTCCTTATATTCATTCCTAACCTAATGATGTAAGCCGTGTTTTTTAAAGATTAATTTATTCCTTGTGTTCTAGATAGTAAGCCACTATATTTTTTATTTTGTTTCACATTGTGCTATAATATAGGCCTCTAACAATAAAACCAGTAAATATTAGTCACATGAATTTTCATGTGCAAATGGCAATAATTTAGTTCAATAATTTTACTTTAATTCATCAGGAATTTGGCTAATGTTTTATTTGTGTGTCTGTAGGAATCCGTAATTTTCAATATGTACTTTTGTATAACTTCCTTAGTTCCAATTGATGGAAGACAATTTTAATACAACCATTAGTCTCTCAAAAGTAGGACTGACTCTGGAACTGAATGATCAGAAAACATTGTAGTTTTCAAGAGAACGTGTCACTCTCTAACTCAAAGAACCACTAGTGACTTCTAAAAGACCTCTACTTTGCATAAGCAGGCCACCAATGTTTTAATAGGGATATCACATTTTATCTTGCTAAAATATAAATAAAAGATAAAGTTGCAAGTAGAAATGATATTTTAAAAGTCTACATTGTGCAATCAAAACTACAGGCATGAATCTTTTTAAAAAGAAATATTTGATTGATGACTGTAGCTACTTGTAATGTTTTTCATAAATTTCCTCAGGTGATTATTTTATGTGACTTCACTTAATGTCATCTCTCCCTTTCTTGTAAGCATTCCTAGAATTGTCAGAAATACAGGACAAGCAATTTTACCCCTAAGGTTTAAACACATAAACCACATATATAAACAGATGTATAAAAATAAAACATGTATAAAACTTGTCATATGTACTGCATGTAAGAAATTTTAACCTATCTCAACTTATAAAACCTCTTTCTTCCCAAATCATAATAATTTAGACTTTGTTTTTTATATGCATTTATTTATTTTTAATACTTTATTTTATATTTTCAGTGTTCCAAGATTCATTGTTTATGCCTTTGAATTGGTTTTTAAGACCTTTGTGTGCAATTGCTATGTTCAATTTCCAAGTTCCTCAAACCTCACCAAATGCATTTGCCACTGCTCTCACTCAAATTGCCATCCTGTGTGCTAAACAGGCACTACACTAATTTTCAAGTGCCCAATTTTGATATTCCCACTCATTTTTCAAAACGCTACTATCTGCCCATTCTCCATGTAAGACACCCCTACTCATCAAGATATAGAATAGTCTTCTAAACATCACTCTTGATACTCCCAGCCCATCTCTTCCAAAGAGAACCATAGATTGACTGATTGAGTGATTGATTTTTAGCAATTTTAAAAATTTTATCTAAATGCAATCCTACACTATATACTGATTTAATCTGGTTTTCTTGCTCTGCAGTATGCCTGTGAGGTTCTCTCTGGAAGATTGAGTATAGGAGGTGAACCAGATTAAATTTATTAAATTTAACCAAGGAAATGAAAGATCTATACACTGAAAAGTATACATTGAGAAATGAAACCAAGGGAGACACAATTAAATGGAAAATTATCCCATGGTCATGGATAGGAAATATTAAAGTATTAAAATGTTCATACTCTGAAGCCATCTATAGATTCAGTGTAATCTCTATCAAAATTCCAATGGTATTTTTCAGAGGAAACACACAATAAAAAACACCTGAAATTCAAACAGAAACACAAACATCCCAAATGGCCAAATACCAATCGTATTAAAGAAGAACAGAACTAGAGGCTTCACACTTCTTGATTTGAAACCATACTACAAAACTTTAGTAATCAAAAAACTATGCTGATGGCATTAAAAACAGAGACATAAGACCAATGGAGCAGAATGAAGAATCCAGAAATGAATTCACACATACATAGTCAACTAAAACTTGTCAAGAATGCCAGGAATACAAAATGGAGAAAAGGTCATCTTTTCAACAAAGGTGTTGAGAAAACAGGGTATCTACACACAAAGAATGAATTGGAGCCCAATTTTACACCAATCACAGAAATTACTCGAAATGGATAATGACAAATGTATGACCTGAAATTGTAATAGTCCTCAAAGACAACATAGAGAGAAAGTTCCTCGATATTAATTTTGGCAATAAGTTGTTAAATATGACAGAAAAAGCACAGGCAAAAGACCAAAAATAAATATTTGAAGTGGGACTACATTAAACCATACACCTTCACAGCAAAAGAAACAATCAACAGAATGAGAAGACAACCTACAGAATGGGTGAAAATATTTACAAATCATATATCTGACAAGTGTTTTATATCTAAAATATACAGGGAATTCATACAACTCAATAGAAAAATCACAAACAACCCCCCCCCAATAATCCAATTTTAAAATGGACAAATAGCTTGAGTAGACATTTTTCCAGAGAAAATATACAAATGGTTAACAGAAACATGAAAAGTTGTTCAACATCATCAGTTATCAGGGAACTACAGATCAAAACCACAATGAGCTATCACCTTACACTTGTTAGAGTGGTTGTTATTGAGAAGGTAAGAGATAACAGGTGCTGGCAAAAATGTGGAAAAAATGGAACCCTAGTGCACTGTTGGTAGGAATATAAATTGGTGCAGCCACTATGAAAAACTGTGGTGATTCCTCAAAAAGTTAAAAATAGAACTATTCTGTGATTCAGCAATTTCACTTCTATGAAAAGAAAATGAAAACATTAACTGGAGAAACATATGTATCCCTGTGTTCACTGCAACATGCTTGAGGATTTCTCTCTCTTTCTCTCTCCTCTTGTGCATTCTCTTTCTAAAAAAGCAAAAACTAAAACTAAAACAAAAAACCCCAGGGACTTCAATGTTTATCCTAAAAGTCTTTCCTGGACCCAAGTACAACATTAGAGTTGTGAGGGGATTTTTAAAAATAAAAAATATAATCCCAAACTATACACTTGAAAGAGTGGCAGGAAGTTCAAAAATAGAATCTCTCTATACTTATAAACTTTTGTGAAATATTTATGTTGATGGGGTGTCTGGGTGGCTCAGTCGTTAAGCGGCTGCCTTTGGCTCAGGTCATGATTTAGGACTTCCAGGATCGAGCCCCACATTGGGCTCCCTGTTTGGCAAGAAGCCTGCTTCTCCTTCTCCCACTCCCCCTGCGTGTGTCCTCTCTCTAGCTGTGTTTCTCTTTGTCAAATAAAGAAATACAATCTTTTTTTAAAAAAAGAAATACTTATGTTGGACTTACATCGTTCATTATAAACAGGATCCATTCAAAAATTATCACTGAAAATAAATTTCTTCTATAAATTAACATCTATCTGCATTTATTAAATTGAAATTACATGACTATTTTGATTATCTGAGCTTGAAAAGTTATTATCTGAACTATATTTCCATACTTTAAAATTTATAATATAACCCAATTTTTTATACTCTACAACTATTACTTTGTAAAAATAATGTTTTTAAATTGTCTTATTGTTTATTTCTTATAAAAATCACCTGCAACAATCTTCAGAGTTGCATTTTATGGCTAACAAATTTTAAATAACTTACACTATTATTTATTCTTTACTGTATACCATAATTTTTTAATTAAGGAAACACTGTCTTTACAGTGTAACTGGTAAAGTCAGAGAAAATTCTAAGTATATAGATATAAATATATTTTTTATTTTTGAAATGTGAATATTATTCAAAATGTATTCATAGGTATAGCCTGTTTTACCTTCATTAGATTACATTTTATTTACAAACAGTATTTCAATTAAAAAATTTGCTAAATTAGGTGATTATTTCAGATAGTTTATCAAATTTAATGTTACAAAAAGTGAGGGCTCATATTAATTCCATGATGCTATAAAATATAATTTTATACAATTTCAGATAGGATCTCTTTTGAAAGGTTTTTTTCCCCAATTGTGATACTTAGAAATTAAATCTTGCACTCAGTTTTTGTTGTTCTAATATAGCATTTGTGCTTTGCTTAACATTTCTCTTTTCTTCAATCTTTGCTTGCTAGATGAAGCAGGCTTGTGCACAGTTTATAACTCATTATTTACTAATTTTAGTAATGCTCTTGACAGTAAAGTGATCAATTTCAGTATTTTCATATTCTTAACTTTTATTGTAATAATTATATTTCAATACAATCTTAACAACTGAAAATTTTTGGAGGTAAATCATTAACTAATTAAAGAACTTAACAGTTATGAGCAAAAATGACCAAACCAGATAATTTATTAAAATAAAAATTAAAAGTTTTTTTTAAGACTTTATTTATTTATTTGACAGAGAGAAACACAGCTAGAGAAGGAACACAAGCAGGGGGAGTGAGAGAGGGAAAAACAGGCTTCCTGCCAAGCAGGGAGCCCGATATGGGCTTAATCCCGGGACTCTGGGATCATAACCTGAGCTGAAGGCAGACGCTTAAAGACTGAGCTACGCAGGTGCCCCCAAATTAAAATATTTTAAGGCACTTAGTTGATATCCAAACCCTTACATGTTAAATTTGTAATTGATAACAGAAAGCAGGAAATAAATTACATGGTAAACCATCTTTCTGTGTTCAATAGAACTTTCCTCACTAAAATTAGTAAGAACAAACTGTACACAGAATCTATACATTTTGAAAACTAGGCTTCTAATTCAATTAGTGTAGTAAAGAGTGTAGTTTATTTGGAAGTATTTATGAATTATGTCTGCAACATAATCAGTTCCAAGTATATTTCAGTTTCTAGGTATATTTTCTGTGGGTCTTTACAGAAAATCAATTAATCATATATATGTGATTATCTTTACACTTTAGTGGCTGACAAATCTTACACATTTGTGTAGGTTTATAATATTTGTTGTGTAGTTGTTTTGGTAATATTCAATATCTAAGTTCTCATTTCTAGGGTATAGAAAATACTATTGTTTGTTTTTGTTTGTTTTTTTTGTATATTTGCCTTATATTCTGAAAGTCCTTGTTAAACCCACTTATTTGTTGTGGTAGCTTCTTAACAGATCCTACGGAATTTTATACATAGGTAATCATATCTGAAAATAGTTGTTTTAAAATCTCTTTTTTTTTTTTTACAATCTATGTCTTTTTTTTTTAAGTTTTGGCTTAAATTCCAATTGGTTAACATGCAGTGTAATATTAGTGTCAGGTGATTTAACACTTTCATACAACACATGGTTCTCATCAGGACAAGTGTCCTCCTTCATCCTCATCACCTGTTTCCCCATCCCCCTCATCCACCTCCTCTCTGGCAACCATCAAACCATCAGTTTGTTCTCTAGAGTTAAGAGTCTGTTTCCTAGTTTTCCTCCCTTTTATTTTTGCCTCTTTACTCCTTTGTTTCATTTCTTAAATTCCATATGTGAGTGAGATCATATGGTGTTTGTCTTTCTCTGACTTATTTTGTTAGCCTAATATTCTCTAGCTTCACCCATTTCATTGCAAATGGCAAGATTTCATTCTTTTTATGGCTGAATAATATTCCATTATGCATATATTGCCCATTCAACAGTCACTGGACACTTGGTTTGTTGAGCTGTTTACATAATTTATAGATATTGCTATTGTAGATATAAACATCTGGGTATATTCATCTGCTTAAATTAGTCTTTTTGTATTTTTTTTAAAGATTTTATTTATTTGACAAAGAGAAACACAGCCAGAGAGGGAACACAAGCAGGGGGAATGAGAGAGGGAGAAGCAGGTTTTCTGCCGAGCAGGAAACCGGATGTGGGGCTCGATTCCAGGTCTCCAGGATCATGACCTGAGCCAAAGGTAGTCGCTTAACCAACTGAGCCACCCAGGTGCCCTGTATTTTTGTATTTTTTTAAGATTTTATTTTTTACTTAACATAGAGAGAGCATGAGAGAGGGAATACAAGCAGAGGGAGTGGGTGAGGGAGAAGCGGGCTTCTCGCTGAGCAGAGAGCCCAATGACGGACTTGATCCCAGGACCCTGGGATCATGACCTGAGCAGAAGGCAGATGCTTAATGACTGAGCCACCCAGGCACCCCAGTATTTTTGTATTTTTTCGGTAAATACCCAGTAGTGCAATTGCTGAAACCAAGGGTAGTTCTATTTTTAAATTTTTGAGGAAACTCCATACTGTTTTCCACAGTGGCTACACTAGTTTATATCCCCATAAAGTACAAGAAGGTTCCCCTTTCTCCACATCCTATTCAATTTCTGTTTTTCTTGTGCTGGTAATTTTAGACATTCTGATACCAAGTGTGAGGTGATATATCATTGCATTTCTTTTTAAGATTTTATTTATTTATTTATTTATTTATTTATTTATTTATTTATTTATTTATTTGTCATAGAGAGAAAGGGAGAGAGAGGGAGAGAGAGAGAGAGAACAAGCATCCCTCACTGTAGTTTTTCTTTTCTTTTATTATTTTATATTTTATTTTATTTTATTTTAAGATTTATTTATTTATTTGAGAGAGAGAGACAGAGAGACAGAGAGACAGAGAGAGGATAAGAGGGGAGAGAGGGCAGAGGGAGAAGCAGACTCAATCCCAGGACTCCAGGGATCATGACCTGAGCCAAAGGCAGCTGCTTAACCAACTGAGTCACCCAGGCACCTCTCACTGTATAGTTTTGATTTGAATTTCCCTCATGATCAGTGACGTTGAGCAGATTTTCATGTGTTTGTTGGCCATCTGGATGTTTTCTTTGGAAAAGTGTCTATTCATGTCTTCTGCCTATTTTTAAAATGTATTATTATTATTATCATTGGTGTGTAGTTTTTAAGTTCTTTATATATTTTGAATGTTAACCCTTTATCAGATAAGTCATGGACAAATATCTTCCCCTATTCTATAGGTTACCTTTTAGTTTTTTTGATTGCTTCCTTTGCTATGCAGAAGGTTTTTATCTTGACATAGTCCTCTGGAATTTTGATGGTTTCCTGTCTCACATTCAGGTCTTTAATCCATTTTGAATTTATTTTTGTTCATGGTATAAGTAAGTCTTCCAGGTTCATTCTTTCACATGTTGCTATCATTTTCCCAGCACCCTTTGTGGAAGTGACTTTTTCCCATTGGATATTCTATCTTGTTTCTTTGTAGGTTAATCGATCATACAGTTGTGTATTGTAATCTGTATGTCTTTTAATTTAATTTTCCTGTTTTATTATAAGATTTTTAGAATTTGGTGAGGATTGTTTTCTATTATACAATAATTCATGGAAAATTTTCCTTGTGTTATCATCTTGAAATAAGCAGTTTTATCTTCATTGTTTAATTTAATTTAATTTTAATTTTTTTTAAAGATTTTATTTATTTGACAGAAAGAAACACAGCCAGAGAGGGAACACAAGCAGGGGGAGTGAGAGAGGGAGAAGCAGGTTTCCTGTCGAGCAGGGAGCCCGATGTGGGGCTCGATCCCAGGTCTCCAGGATCATGACCCGAGCCAAAGGCAGTTGCTTAACCAACTGAGCCACCCAGGCGCCCCTTCATTGTTTAATTTTAAACTAAATTTAAGTAGCATTCATAAAATACAGGTATTTCACCCTATGTAGATTAACTTTACAAAGATTTATTTTTAGCCTATGAATTAGATTGGAAAATCATCAAACATTATTGAAATTAAGTAGATTTCTTGAATTATGTTATTGAATTTTTAAATTCTTCTATTGCTAATATAGCCAACACCTTCAAAGTTATTATCTCAATTTTCCTGAATATACAACAACACTTAGAATTGCAGATAAGTTCAACTAATTATAAGAAATCATTTGATCTATATAAAAATGTATGCTTCACATAGCAATATGCATCCAAGCATTAATTTTTGAAGTAGATGCGGATGCTTCTTCGGTATATTTTTCTCTTCTAAGTTTCATTTGCTTAGTAATATCCCTAGGACCTCTATACTGGATTGTAAATGTTAAGAATAATTTTGTGCAAATTTTATGTTCAATATCAACTTTTTTGATGAAAGAAAATTCAGGTTGATTTTTCATTTAAAATGCATGTTTTAGGGGCGCCTGGGTGGCTCAGTTGGTTAAGCGACTGCCTTCGGCTCAGGTCATGATCCCACAGACCCGGGATCGAGTCCCACATCGGGCTCCCTGCTCGGCGGGAAGCCTGCTTCTCCCTCTCTCACTCCCCCTGCTTGTGTTCCCCCTCTGGCTGTGTTTCTCTCTGTCAAATAAATAAAATCTTTAAAAAAAAAAAAAAAAAAATGCATGTTTTATATTTAATACATTGCTCCAAAAGAGATCCAAACTAAATAATAAATAGTGTTAGCATGATACCATACAGAAAATACTAATCTCAATAGCTGTCAGTTTCAAACTATGAGGCGCCCCTTTAAACTCATGCAGGAAAAGAGTTTGCCCTGGGCCCTGTAATTTCCCACCCTTTGCCCCTTAACCCCTTTCTGAACCTCCTCTTGCTATGCCCCTCCCCACAGGAAAAAGTGTCAGTGGGGACAATCGGAAATTACCACCTCAAATACCACTCCTCAGATATGCAGGGAATATTTATACAAAATCATTTAAAGCCATTTTTGTGCCTATGTTACCTAATTAGTGAAAAGTAATAGGTACATGCTTACAAAATCAACTTCAAGAGATTCGCTTTATTGTCATCACATTCCTCCTAAAGGAAATGGTCACAGTCAGGGTTTTAGTACTTTTTTTTTTCTTTTGATGTGTGTGTGTGTGTGTGTGTGTGTGTGTGTGTGTGTGTGCCTGTTCCCTGCTCATAAAGAAAAAAACTGAAGGATTCATCTATGTGTCATCCAGACTAGCTAGTAACCTAAACGTTCATTGAATAAAGCATTTCCTATAAAAGTCAGGAAACATGAAACTAAGATCTTCAAAATCCTAGGAGCTAGAATATATTATATGTTATATGACAATGAGTGTTCCTTTCATTTCTTTTAAGACATGCTCTTCTATCAATGGTGCCAGATACTGGAAAGGCAAGCTGTATCCTCTCCACTCTTGATTGTAGTTTTATTTATAATTAATATGAATTTAATAAATATGCATTAATTTCTTGTTTTAGAAATCCAGCAGCGTTTGTTAGCATGTTTCCTTGTGGTGAACTAGTTTGTATTCTTTAAGCCTCCAAATTAATTGCATTTTCAGATGTAGACAGTGACATGGAAATACATATAAGACTATAATTGGTAGTAAAATAACACAGTTGTGTCTGTTTGCATGTAAATTACTGCTATTATGAGCTATGGTGCTTCCTGAAATTGTAAAATAACAGTTGGGTTATAATTTTAGTAGACAGTAACTATTGGTGTCCCTGAGGATTCATTATAGATACCAACTATTTATTTGAAGAATATGGCTTTTTACTTACAAGTGTGGCATCTTGACAAGAATATCTGACAGCCCATGAGTATTTATTAAAAAAACTAGGCACCTGATTCACATGCTTTGCTTGTTAGAACAAATCTGTAGCATTTCAGTGTGCTTAAAATTTATTTTAAGAGAGCCAAAGATATTAAAAGTGTCTTCATTTTTTTTGACGTATTGAGACTTGTTAGTAAATTAACAATCTCTGACCTTCTCCCTGAAAATATTTTATTTCTTACATACCAGTATTGTAAAGGTAATGAATTGTATTTTATATCAACAATGTGCCTTGGTTTCAAATGTAATTACGATTACTTATATATATACATATTACATACATATATGTAATGCAATGGCAGTGCAGATTCTGTTGCTGGGGAGGAAAACCTTAGTCTGCCCTATGGTCTTAGAACCAAAAACATGAGATAATTTACAGGAGAAAATTAAATTTAATTGGTGTACCTACAGGGAATCCACAGAGACCAAAGAGATTGAGGCAACAGGAAGCTTACCTGAGCGAAGGAGAGGAAAATGTCCTGGGATACAAAGCAGAGAAGGCTACCAGCAGGAAGGTGAAAAGAGATGATTTGAAAAACAAAAATTGCCCTATCAAGGAGATACTTTTCTTAGCAAAAGGGAAGTGTCTGTTAATAGCTCTCTTCCTGGTAGATTTTCTTCTTTCCAAAGTAAAAGTGGGCAATTTGGGGGGAGACGAGAGCTTTCCCTGCATCAGCTAGGTTTTGATTACTTTTAACTTGATATAATCTTTATGCCAAAGTGGCCCATTCCAGTGGTGTCTCACTGTGCAGCGTTCATTCTAATGGTCATGCTTTCAGAAATGGATCAAGTTAGGGGCACATGGGTGGCTCAGTGTGTTGAGCCTCCAACTCTTAATTTCAATGCATGTCATGATCTTAGGGTTGGGAGGAAAATTGAGCCCCACCTGGAGCACAGTTGGGAGCCCTAAGACAGGCTCTGCTCTGCACTGTGTGCTCCCTTCAGTGGGAGGTCTGATTCTCTCCCGCTCTCCCCCTCTCTCTCTCTGCCTTTCCCTCCCACACTCTCTCTATATAATAAACATTTTTTAAAAAATGGATCAAGTTAAATATTTTAAGATTAAAAGGCTTAAGTATATATTATTTTATTATGGTTTTTTTCTTCTAATTAAATAAGCATGAGTCACATTTTAAGCTAAATATTGAATCTGCTTAAAAATAAGTAGAGGAGGCCTGGGTGGCTCGGTTGGTTAACGGCTGCCTTCGGCTCAGGTCATGATCTCAGGGTCCTGCGATTGAGTCCAGCATGGGTCTCCTTACTCAGCAGGAAGCCTGCTTCTCCCTCTTCCTATGCCTGCCACTCTGCCTGCTTGTTCTTTCTCTCTCTCCCTCCATCTCTTGCTCTGACAAATAAATAAAATCATAAAAAAAAGTAGAAATTTGATTAGAAAAATCTCAAGATATCTACTAAGTTCTCACTTTCTTTTCTGAGGACTGCCTGAATAGGACCCAGCCCCCATCAAGTGCAGCTTGACTGACCAAACCAAGAGGGTTCTTTTTATTCAAATGGGGCCAATAAACATCCTTCTCAAAGGAAGGCTTAAGTTGCCCCTAGCAAATACTGTCATCTTATGGCAACTATTACATTATGGGGTGTTGCTTTAAGGCAGTAGGAGTCCTTTGGGAGTAGCTATGATTGTATTTGAATAAGTGAAGTAGAGGAACTGCAGAGAAAGAAGGAATGCCTTTGTAACACACATTTCTTCAGAAATTAATATAATATGCAATGCCTTTTATTACCATTTCCATAGAGCTAATTGACTCTCAAAGAATGCTTTCATTGATCTTGCTGAATCTTTGTATCAGTAGCCACTGACTGTGGTTGCCATTAATGAAAAACTGTCACTCCAACATGAATGTTATTTGATATTTTCATTTAGTGAGTGCAAAAAGAAATAACTAATTGATTAATTAATGAGTGCAAAAAAAAAAAAGAGAGAAACAGTGATGATATATATTGAAAACATAGTCATTCAACAATGCAATGAATAGCTTCTTTCCTGAATCATATTATGGTTTTTAAAAACTTAAAGAATATTTTCTCAAATGTCTATTATTCTCAAAGCAATGGCTTACAGACAAAACACACATTTACACTTAAACTGCATTATTGTATTATTTGATGCATCATTTTCTGAAATTTAGATCATTCCTGTTTTGTTGAAACAATAATTCAAGGCCTGATTTGCGGTTTTCAGGTGTTATATACTGTGATATAGATATTTCCATTATGACTGATTTCAAGCTATGGGACACCTTTGAAGGTAATATTTAGGATAGATACACTGGAGCATGATGTCATATAGTTTTCCTGCAATAGATATACATAACCTCAAAAAAATATAATAGGAAAATGACTACAAAATAATGTTTGAGTATTTATTACTTCTGTTTTTAATGTAATTTAATTTTAATTTTACATAATTAAATTTGTAAATAATGTCTGTATTTTACAACGTACTCAAAAATTCCTGAAGACTTAACAATGTGCTCCCATGAGCCATTAGGAGCTGCCGCCAGCACACCTCTCAGACTCCTGTACGGTAAAGAATGATTGTAAGGTGAGACATAGATATTCAAAGAAAGTTACACCAGATATGATTTGAATAGGATGCTAATCTGAAGATTTAACCACTCTGACTTTGGCACAGGCCAACATTCATGCAATGTTATTCACGTATCATCAGCCAACTATCCCGCTTTGGATGTGAGATTTCTAAGGAAGAAGAAGAGACTGTGCTGTCTAAGAGTGCCTGCAGCTTGGCAACAGCTTGAAAGTGAGCAAAGATTTAGGGGCCAGGATAAGAACGTACTTACAGTTGATCGGAGTGCGAAGGATGGACTGGAGAGTGCTCTGTAGAGGTCAGAGAGCTTGGGTTCAGGCGTTAGGCAGAAGGCTGTACAGTGAAGATTTTAATCCGCTCATTTGAAGTGCTTGGAGTTGAAGAAGCATATATGAATCAGCAGTTCCTATATCCTCAAGGAGCTTACCGCTTAAGCTAGCTTTGGGAACTCTCTACTTGAGCAATTTAAATCCAACCCATCCTGCCTCAGGGCATAAGTGACCTATGAGCAACATGTTCTAGGACGAAGAGATGTCAGGTAGTTAAATTCTTCAGAGGGATCATGCAAGATTTCACCTGATGAACAGATATTTAAATTGGGTGACAGATAAGTTTGAGAAAGGAAGAGAGTTCAGTGTCATTAAAAGCGAAGTGCCAAAGAAGAAAACATGCAAAGGGAAAGGATTTCAAAGAAGTTTAGTGGGGCAAAAATGTAGAAGGGTTACAAGGTTAGTAGCTGGGTATTTAAACAGTAAACAAGAGTCAAACTGTGAGAGGCTAAGAAGCTTGGATTTTTATCTGTGGGATAAAGAACTTGGCTGTTAAAAAAATGGAAGGAGTTTTACTTCTTAAAATAGTAAATTCGATGGCTATGTGTGGGAGGATTCTAATGTCAAGGTGGCTACTGGAATCATCTAAATGAGAGAGGATGACAACCAGGACACCGGCAGTAACAGGGGAGAGATTAAACATTAAACAGAAAGTCTCAGACAACTAAACTGAAACCGATGACAATAATTTTGGTTGGGAATGAGAAAGAGTGAAACTCACCCTAAAACATTTACTTCTAAGAAATAGGCGACCGTTATGCCATCTAGTGATATGGAAAGTAGAGGAAGGCAAAGGAGGTCTGTGGAGGCACTAATGCCTTTCTGCTTTCACCTGTGGAGCTGTGGCTGTCTGCTGGACATCCAGACAGGTGGAGGTTGGGTCCAGGAGGCTGTAAATGGCTTAGACGGATAGCATGGATACGAGAGCAATTTCAAAACCACAGAGGATAAGACGCCAGGAAAAATGAACTATGCCTTTCAATTTATCATCCAGATCCAAGATGATCATTGATGAGAATCCCAAGAGCACAGTGCGAAACGGAGTATTAATAATTTAAAACATGAGCGGGAGCTGAGGAAGTGGAAACATCGAGCCTCTTTCAAGTAGCTTGGTGGTGAAACAAGGGAAGGAGACAAAGAGAGAGCTTAATGAAAAGGGAGAGCTGAGCTCCTGAGTGTGGCATGCGGTTCTGTCTTCAGGACTTAGTGGATCCACCTGTGACAATATTTTTGTATAAGAACTGTCACCTCGAGTTGTACTTTACATAATGAATATGACAGCCCTTTCTAGATGAACATGAAAACAGTAAATTAAAACAAATATATTCAGAAGTGATAAATTATTAACCTATGGTTTCCTTTTAGCACTTTACTTCACTGAGGGCGAAGTTTGTAGCATTATTCTTTTCATTATGTAAATATGTGTCAATCTTGTAGGAGAGATCTACCAATTACATGAGGGCAAGTGAGAACAACTCATTTGTAGGAAATTTCAGGTGAGGGAGAGAAAAGACATGAAGTACAAACACCAAAGTTAAATGTTTCTAATCTAGACAAAGATCTTTTTATCATTTCAGAAGTATGGAAATCACATACACCAGACACAGCCACATCATCCAGCTTCCCAAATGCAGATCCCTAAGAGGTATTTTCCAGTTTGGGCATATAAGCAGATCCATGATCCACCAGAAGATATACAATACATACTTGAAGAACTAAAGATTTGCTAAGTGATAGATTATATTTTCAATTCAACCACAATTTAGCTTTACACATATGCAATTTCTTAAGATTTTCATTTATTTATTTTATTAAGTAAGTTCTATGCCCAACATGGGGCTTGAACTCATGACTTTGTGATCAAGAGTTGCATGCTCTACTGACTGAGTCAGCCAAGAGACCCAATACATGTGATTTTAATGTTGAAAATGCAGTGAGAATAAAATATTTAGGACAACTTTTGGAATTTTGAATATTATAAATTTGTGTGTCTGGCTTTGAGACTTTTTAAAAAAAGATTTTATTTATTTGACAGAGAGAAACACAACTAGAGAGGGAACACAAGCAGCTCGAGTGAGAGAGGGAGAAGCAGGCTTCCCATCGTGCAGGCAGCCCGATGTGGGGATAGATCCCACGAATTTGGGATCATGACCTGAGCTGAAGGCAGAGGCTTAACCACTGGGCCACTCAGGTGCCCCAACATTTATAAATGTTTTGAAAGATGTCATGCATGTCACTTGATAGCTACCTATAGACTCTTTAATGCTATGTGTGTTATTTTACTGTTCTGATGTTTGTTAAACTTCCAGAGAACTGATATTACTAATAATATGCAAAAGACATTAAGAATCAGGAATATGCACTTCAAATATTCACAGTTATCCAAAATTTAAGTGTGGAAATGTATTATAAGTATTTATTTTTATTTTAACTTTATTTATTTCAGTTATTTTGTTTATTCCTAATTAATACCTCCATTGAGATCCATATATTCCCTCTTTATAACTTTATACAAAGCAGGCCTTTTTGATGTTCATGTGTATCTGAAAACTGAATTTTCAAATGGTTCATGAGCTGTATTAAAATTTATTAAATAAGCCAAGTAGAGAAAGTCAAGTATCACATGGTTTCACTTACATGCGGTGCATAAGGGGTAATATAGAAGACAGTAGGAGAAGGAAAGTAAATGGGAAGTAGGGTAATTCAGGGAGAGAAACAAAACAAGAGAGACTTTGGACACAGAAACAAACTGAGGGACTTGGAGGGAAGTGGGTGGGAGGATGGGAGAGCCTGGTGGTGGGTACTGAGGGCACCTATTGCATGGGGCACTGGGTGTGGGGAATGGGGAATGAATCTTGGAACACTGAAAAAAAAATTTAAGTAACAATTAAAAAAAAGACAAATCGAGAGCTGTAAAGCCAGATAAATATGCAAATATGGCCTGCTAAATTTATTTATTCTGGTCAGCTAAACATGGCCAGCTAAACTTTTTCTCTAACAACATAATTCTCTGTTTTCAAATGTACCCAGGATCTAATTTATAGACATGACTGAGTGATGACATGGAGATGTCAATGCCGATGACAGAGGAGTTTATTATTTAGAGTTCCCAAGATGGGGACATGCCATGCCATGCAAGGGGCCACATGGGGAAGAACCTGGGTTAATCAGGAGGCAGAAGGACTGAAGGGAAAACAGTGAAGAGAGCCCTTTACAATAGGATTGCGAACCTGTTAAGTAGAAATGTCCCCTATTGTAAAAGGTGAAAGATTTATACGATCTGAAGAGAAACCAGAGTATAAATGTCCCCTATTGTATAGGAAGTGGAGCACAGATGCTGATTTGTGGTTGGAGAGCAGAGTACATTTCACATGCCTTAGACATAGGATGGTACAGGTGTGAGCATTGTGACATTTGGTGTGGCCCATAATTTTAAGACAACAAATCATTATTTACAGAATCTCAAGAATGATTACTGTACTCTCTCTTGCAAGCTCCATAATATAGAAACCGTTAATTCATGCTTTTACAAAAGTATAGCTTTCTAGTTGTCAAATAATTATTAAAACCTCTGGGGCCCAACTGATAGACATAGAAACATACACATATAATTTTATATTCCACCCACTTTAGGGATCCCTTGTAAATTCTTAGAACTGTATTGTATCCTTGATAGATCCTTAAAATTATGCTAATAAAAAGAAAAAAATAAGTCATTTATTGAAAAGTAAATATCTCACAAGTACTCTAGCAACTGTAGGTGGTCAGGCTCAAATCAATATATGTATATTTTGCATCAAAGTTCAAATCTATACAGTTTTAGCTAAAGCACATGCTAAATGAGATAAGTTCAAAGTAAACTGGGAATACACTTTTTTAAAAAAGATTTTATTTATTTATTTGACAGAGAGAGATCACAAGTGGGCAGAGAGGCAGGCAGAGAGAGAGGAGGAAGCAGCCTCCCTGCTGAACAGGGAGCCCGATGTGGAGCCTCGATTCTAGGACCCTGAGATCATGACCTGAGCTGAAGGCAGAGGCTTTAACCCACTGAGCCACCCAGGCACCCTAGGAATACAGTTTTCTACAGTAAAGCTTGCCTTTATTGGGCTGATCAGGGTTTAAGCTATAATGTTTATGGGGAATGGAAAACCTAAACTCAACTTAGTCTATCTCTGGTCTGAAATAATGAGATTTAATGAAGATAAGCTGGAGGTGCTTGGGAAAGAACTTTGCAGAGATTTTGGTATGTATTTGAGTAGTGTTACTATTATAAGTGTCCTGTTGATTCTGAAAACTAAGCCATCCACAAGGGAAAAGTATAGGATCCAGCCTCAATGGGAGACAGATGGCAAATGCTAGGCAGGAAATTGGAACCTTAACTAAACCTCCAGGAGTTCAGGAGCTGACTTCATTTTCACTGAAATGACAGGAACCCACTTATACTATATATGAGACTAGGGCACCAAAGCCAATTCCAGATGAAATGTACTAAATTTGGTTCCTGACATGCTGCCAGACTAACTTAATTAGGCGAAGCTGAGCCTATATATATAGACAGTTGGAAAGACATGCAACTGGAAGGAAATGAAGATATTAGGACAAACAAGGCTAACCATCGAGGTTGTATGATATAGTTTGGGGACAAAAAACTGTAAAAAATTAATGAGCATTTACAGCGTAAAGGTATAAATAAGTGTGAGACCATTTGTGTTGTCATAATTATAATTATTCCCAATCATTCACTACCTCATTCCCTGGAAGAGGGTTATGACTCAGTCGCTTGCCATGGATCTCCAGTGCCTTCCTGTGGGAGGAATGAGGGGATATACATAGTGAGCCATTTACTTCATGGCGTGATTTCTCCTGGTGAATGATGCAACAGTACATCATATCAAAGAGAAATTTTGGGAGACATGCAAATTTTATCCAACTTTGTTGTTTTGCTTTTTGCTCTTTAATCTGCCCGGAGAGAACATATCACAATAGCATGTCACAAGGAATGAATGGAGTAATTCCTTTTTATCCTGAACTGAAGACAAAAGTGGAGCATGTATAGAGTGATCACAACTCCCATCAACATTAGAGGGACGAACAGTTGCTGGCAGAAGTCTCTGATACTTTGGGGTGGTTTGTTTACACTGCCAAGGTGAATAGTTCAGAAATGGTGCAAGGAGTGAAGCTCTGCCACATAAACAAGAGACAAGCAGCTCATTGGCTTCGGGCTGACCTTTGGGCAGCAGATAAACTATAATTAGAGGATGGAAAATGGGAAGCCATTTTGCAAACCAACAAAATTTAATGTATTAATGATATTGGTAACAGCATTTCTACAATAACATTTAAGCCGTATAATATACCCAATTAACTTGTGACTGTTGGCAAAAGGGATAAGACATAGTATTTACAATGTGTGCCTTTGTTATTAGCTGAATTTGTCAAAACAGAGATGAGATCAGAGGAGAGCTCACTAGTTGGTGAGGAGTGAAAGAGGAATGAGATAATTCAGACAATGAAGGTCTTATAGGGTTGACAAAATCAACTATTTCTAACAGGCAACCAATAAGCATAAAACTTGGAAGTACTCTGAACAATGAAGACTAGTTAATAATTAATCTAGAGCAAAAACCAAGTTAAGATGACAGTCATCTTGCTCTTGTTTAAAAATTCTGAAGGGGAGGGTGTTCCTTGGTGACTCAGTGGTTAAGCGTCTGCCATTGGCTCAAGTCATGATCCCAGGGTCCTGGGATCGAGCCCCACATTAGGCTCCTGGGATCGAGCCCCACATCAGGCTCCCTGTTCGGCAGGAAGCCTGCTTCTCCCTCTCTCACTCCCCCTGCATGTGTTCCCTCTCTATCTGTGTTTTTCTCAGTCATATAAATAAATAAAATCTATTTTTTTAAGTAGAGTTTTTAACTACCTTCATGACGTTTTTTTTAAAAAGATTTTATTTATTTATTTGACAGAGAGAGAGATCACAAGTAGGCAGAGAGGCAGACAGAAAGAGGAGAAGGAATCAGGCTCCCTGCTGAGCAGGGAGCCCGATGTGGGGCCTCAATTCCAGGACCCTGAGATCATGACCGGAGCTGAAGGCAGAGGCTTTAACCCACTGAGCCACCCAGGCGCCCCAATAAATAAAATCTTTAAAAAAAAAATCTGAATAGAGTCAGGTAGCTCCCAGTGAATCATTCCAACTGAACAAAATGTGTCACAGAAAACAGACTAAAAGATGTCTTCACAGTGAAATTTGATAAACTTAAAATTAAAGTATTGACAGACAGAAAAAAAGAGGTGAGTGGCCCCCCAGAGAGCACTGTGAGTGTGCTGGCTGGTAAATGATAATAACTGGAATCAAGTAGATGAAAAATAAGGTTATTAAGAAAAGCACACTGTCAAAAGAACTGGCAACATGAATGAAGAGAGATGGTGACCACGTGAAATATAAAGCAGCTTTTGGAATTGAACATTTCTACAACCGGTAAGCAAGCCACAAATGAAGGCACAGTCTCCAATGCTCTCTTCAGATATGACCAAGTTTAATTATATAATGAGTAAGGAAGAAGTGTCCAGAAGGTAGAAGCAAGAGCCACTAAGAAGAGCAGACTGGGGAGTTTCCAGGAAACATATTTAGGTCATAATCAAGTAGTATTTTTATGTTCCTTGAAAAATAAGCCACAAAAATCCAGGATTACTGTGACCAGTGATGACTATATGCCACTCATTTACCCTGCTTCTGAATAACACTGTCGAGTATAGATATCTGACCCTTATTCCATAATTTCATTGAGTGTGTAGGAATAGGATTGTAGTGTGTGTGTGTGTGTGTGTGTGTGTGTGTGTGTGTGTCTGCACATACACATGCTCATATGCCACCAGAATAAAAAAGCCAGACTTGGACTGGATATAGCGATTATCAATAAGTTCTGAAATTTGAATCTAATTAGCATGCCTGGATTGAATTTTTCAGACATCTTCCTTGGGAAAGAGTAGGTAATATTTAGCATGGAGAAAAAGAGAAGTAAATATCTGTGTAAGAGAAAGGACATTGTTCTTTGAATTATTACTCTTGTTTTCCTCTTTTCTCGAAGTGGCTTATATATCACTATGTTGCCAAGCAACTGCAGTGCCTTACTGTGGAAGAAATGTACTCTCCACCCCACTGACATGAACTTGGCCATTTGACTTACTTGGGTCATAAATATGTGAGCAGAAGGACCAATAGGCCAGTTTCTCAAGGCAGCTTTAACAGTCATGATGTAGTGCTTAAGGCCTAAATTATCTTGTGGTTTTGCCAGATCTCTTGCTCTTTTTCCCTCTCTGAGAAAAATACCGTATCCCATATGAGCGGGCAGTTTCTCCAGCCTCGATTATGAAATAAAAAGAAATGTGGAGCTACTGTAGACTCAAAACTCCTATGTAATAAGAACAAGAAATAAATCTTTAGAAACTTTTTTGGTCATTTGTTTCCACAGCAATGATGACAAATAAAGACAGTGTAACAAATGAAAGTGTTAGCTTTTATACACAGTGTCAATTAGACAAGATATAAAAGAATATCCTTATTATTAAGGAACATCACAAATGTGTTTTTCATTTTGAATTTATAGGCTTCCAGACAGTCCCAGAAATAGAAAATATTTGAGATGGGTGAATTTGAATGGGTAGAATATTCTAGAAAAATAAAGTCTCAAGTTAGTTTAGATTTGTGTTATTAAAAACTGCACATGAAAAATAAGTTTGGGGGCATTTTGTTGGCTCATTTTGTAAAACAAGTAACTCTCCACCTCAGGGTTATAATTTCAAGCCCCCCATTGGATGTGGAGAATACTTAAAATTACAATATTTTTTAGAAAAGTCTGCTTAGTTTTACAGTATAACTACTGGCCATTTTATCTTATAAGTAATGGATATATTTCTGAAGTATTTGGATTCCCAGACAATAACTAATAATGCTCAATAAAGCAGAAATGGAGGGATGTGACAGGGATCGGCAAATGTGGCTAGGAACTAAACCACTCATCCTGATAACTATTCTGTAATTGCCCAAAGTGCTAGCTCAAGAATATACAAAAAAACTTAATTACAGAATATTTGTAACTTCCATTTAAGACTGCTTATAATTAGAAAATGACTCATCATTTAAAAATTTTTACACATATGCTACGTAGAAGTTAAATATTTATATTTTCTCATCTTATTTTTCACCTGTGATGTTTATAAATAATAAGACCTGTAATTGCTCTATATTTTTAAAAATATGCAGCACATAGACAGATATCTTTAAATGACTCCTGTTGTACAGAAGAGTAGGAGGATGAACATAGGCTGCTGCCTCAGCTCTCCAGAGTGAGAATCTGAGGCTCATGAAGATTAAGGGGCCTGCCTAAATTCACTTCACCAATAAGAGCTGGAGGTGAATACATCCCATACATGCAATATTCAAGACTGGTGTTCTTTCCTTAACATTAGTATTCTTTTCTTATACTAAAATTAAGCTCCTGTGGTGCCTGGGTGGCTCAGATGGTTAAGTGTAGGACTCTTGATTTCCACTCAGGTCATGATCTCAGGGTGGTGGGATTGAGCCTCACATCTGGCTTCCAGCTCTGTGGGGGTCTGCTTGAAGATTCTCTCCCTCTGCCCTTCTCCCTGTTCTCACTCTCACTCTCTCTTCCAAATAAATAAATAAATAAATATTTGAAAAAAAAATAAACTCCTTCTTGGAAATAAGGCTCTTTTTCCTTATTATACCTACCATTATTCTCACTGCTTCCTTCCTACACCTCTCTTTTTCTCTCCCTTTCTCCTTCCTTTTTTCCTTTCTTCAAAGCGATTGCCTTTCACTTTACCCTAGGCACATGGTTGGTCACTAAAGAAACACAGACGAATAAAAGCTGCCATTGCCTTCAGGAAGCTTAAAGTCAGAGGGGTTACCCCAAAGAAACTACTGGCGTGTCAGATTCTGTGAAACAGGCATGTCCACATCACTATGCACACAGAAAAAGTAACCCCAGTGTATTTGGTATTTGAGGAAACCTTCAGAGAGCATTGTTGGCTCAACCATATCTCAGTAGGATCTCAAAATAAAGGGGCCAGGATAAATCAGTGCAAGTCAAAAGGGCAGCAGGTGAATTGACAAGGAAACCCAAAAGAATACAACTTGTTTTGAGTTCCACAGGCAGTTGTAGGAGGCTAAATGAGCGCTAGAATGACCGGGTGCCGTGAGAGATGAGAAAGTAAGTGTGCATGGGATCAGACTACAAAGACATTTAGATTTTGTTTTGAAGGCAATGGGGAACACTTAAATGAATAGATAACTGAAAGATTAATGACATGACCAGAATATTTTTTGGCAGTATAACTTGGTAAAATGTTCCACTTTTAGGAGGAGTGTAGTTCATATCTAAGAAATACAGTCTCTTTAATTTGCCGTGATTCCTCTCACAATTCATAACCCAGTGGTTTGTGGGAGTGTTTTCTTAGTACCATAATATTTTTAAAATTCATAATAGAATTCATAACACTAAAAATTACTCACCAGTAAGAAATTACAAACATCTAAAGTAAATGGCAAGTCAATCTTAAAAGATGTTTTTTGTGAGTTCCAACAGTAGGCTGAGTGTTACCAAATCATCTTATATTTTATTCAGAGTTTATTCTCCTATTTTCCTAGTTGTTTTTCTTTACATTACCATGTGTTTCTTTTCTATTTTTTTTTTCCAAAATAGTCCCAACTGAATCAAATCCCCATGGTTACTGGAAAAAAGTACACCTCAAGAGACCACAAGATATTCTAAATTTTTAAGTATTATCTTCTTTGCCTAACACTTTGATTCTGACTCTATCTTAGGATGTGTCTAGCATTGTTTTCTCAACTTGGCGCCAACTGGCATTTCCTGGGGGAAACACAGAGCCATCCAGCCATCCATTCATACACATTAAATATTAATATTTCTTACTCTCTAATATAAACACACACAGCCACATGTACCACATGTAATCCTCAACATGGGGATTTGTCACAGAGTGACAGTTCAAAAATATAGGAAACAATACCCTGTTTTACCTCTGTCCCCTGGGGGAGAGGGGACTGCAGCAGGAATACAGTGTGTCCTGCCTTGAAACAGATGCATGTGGAAAAAGAGCTTTCTAAAAGCTGGAGTAGAATTTTGGTTAAAGATATTGAGCTAATATGTGGGTATATTCCAATTAATGATCCTAACAATAAAATGATGAAATGCATACTTTCAAGTAGGTTCAATTTCAAAAGATACATCGATGTCAAGGGTAAAAGAAAATAGCAATACCTCTGTTTTAAGAAGATCCTGGTGTGGAGGAAGGGTCTAATAAACTAGGACCACAATGTAGCATATTGAAACATATGTATATATTTTTTTCTTTAAATAATTTTGATAAATATAGCAAGTTTATATTTGTTACAGTTTTAGGAGGAACATGTTCATGTATCACATGAATAAAGACACTGGAATGCTTTGTTTAATCAATGGGAAGATCCTCATTAAAAAAGGCTATTTGCAGTGTCTTTAGACACTAGTGGTGGAACGCCATTGTAATTCCAATGCATCATTATAATAGAACGTCCTTAAATAAAATCTTAAAAAAAAAAAAAAAAGAGCTTTATTGAAAACCAGGCAACTTCTCAGGGAAGCAGTTTGAAAGACTAAAGAGTTTCTACAGCTCATGATTTCTTAAGAGAAGAGACCATTACTCTAAGAAAACCACTTCCAAATTATTTGATATTCATCTGAAGCCTGCCAGCTGCCACCTCACTCTATACCTACCAGCTTTTTGTAGTCTGCCTCATATGCAGAAATAAATAGTACACAATATATCTTATTATGACACTTGATAGTTTATTTTCCATAGTATTAACTTTTCAAGCCAATGTAAATTGAGTGAAAAACTTACCTGAAATTCATTCATAGCTGAGGAATGAAAAATATACCGGCTAACATGACTTACAATAAATCACAAAATATAATGAAATAAATGACACTACACAAAATATTGTAAAGACAAGAACTACAGGTCTGTCACAAATATATAGTTGCATTTGTCCATCAAATTTCTTTATCTATATATGAGCTGACAAGATGTATAAAAAAATAAAACCTAACGGTGACCTTTCAATAAATAAAATGCATTCCTTTTTAATGTTTCCTGCATACAAAGCACCTAAAAATCATAAGAAGTGCTTGGTAGTTTTTATTTATTCATTTTTATGTATTTTGCAACATCGCAGTACTTCTCATGGTTTAAAAGTGCCTACATTTTATATCACTTATGGGCCTGGTCACTCAAATTGACAGTCATATACCAAAGCAGATTTTTTCCAATGGGCAGAATGAGGATGAAAATAAAAATCTATCTACCAGAAGAATTGATTCTTAATGGAAAAAAAAAAAAAAAAGAAAGAAAACCTCTCTACTCTTAGTGCTGTCAGTTGACTGATAAATCATAGATCAAAATCCTTTCTATAAAATATTGAAGGAAAACCTCTTCAGGCCCAGACTGGTGCTTTAATGATTTGTGCATACTAAAGACTGTTTGAATCTAAAATAAATTCAGAAAGTTATCCCCGGATCCAATTTTCTCCAAGTCAAAGGCCATCTGCTCAGGAGGTCTATAATCTTGATTTTGTGTAGAGGAGGAGAAAGAGAGGCAGAAGGATATGCTCTTATTATGTTACATACCAATTTCTCCAGAAAAATAGGTATAGGTGTTATATCGCACACATTTGTGTATTTTTCAATAAATGTTAAACATTAAGGGATTATTTTAATAGATTTTGGAATGTTTAGTTTACTAAAGATAAAGATAATTTTTAACAGATCCTCTGATTTATAATACTAGGATTACTAAGCATAGGAAAACTATTTCAACATAATGCCTGAACGATGTATGCAGAGAAGAATAATACCACCAAGTGAAACCATTTTTATGTATTAAGATTTCCAAAGCCATTATTTTTGTTTGGGTATATATCTATTTTTTTTTCTTTTCTTTTCTCACTCCTCATTTATTTACTTATTTATTCATTGATAAATTAACTAAATTAATAATAATACATAACCTGGACAATTTAAGAACACAAAACAAACTCAACAAATAAGACAGATCAAGCTCAAGGTTACATGATGACGGTATTATCTCTTTTCCACGTCCTCCTATGAATATCACAACCCCCCTCCCGCTTCCAATTGTGACTAAATCAGCTATCTTTCTCAAATTATCTATCATTTCCTCTAAGCTTCATATTGAAATCAATGATGTGCCTATGCAAAAAGAAAAAAAAAATACCATGTTCCTATCTCTAGGTTAGCCTAGAGATACATTACAATCTAGGATAACCTAGAGAGACATTACAATTCTTGACTTCCTGGTCAAGAATGTTTTGTAATATTTAGCAGCTCTTCTACTTGGCCTCAGCAAAAAACAACCAAATCACCAAAGCTACTATTCTGGAAAGAAACACCAAATCTAGTCTCTGTTTTTACAAGGCTCTGGGATTACTGTAGAGAGTGGCTTCTACTTCTTACATGTGAGATCTCCAGTTGTGCATGGCCTTGGGATTCACTCGTCCATCACCAGGTCCCAAAACAGAAACAAACCCCATTGCACTGAAGTGACATCAGCTCCCACTTCCTGGCTTTGATTTCTCTCCTTGTTTCTGTTCCCAAACAGAATTTCCCATTCTTTTTGAAGCTTCACCATGCACATGTTTCTCTGTGTTTGTATTGAGAGAGGGACTTGCACATGTCAGCTCAAGGTCTCATCATAACAGAGCTTTGAAATTTTATTTCCATAGTATAAAGTCTGCTTTTTATTACTTCCAGTATAGAAATGTATTGTCACTGGGTTTAAATCATCTTTAATCCTACCATAAATCATCCATTTTTCTTTAATTTTTTACTTTTTCTTCATGTTCTGTTAAATTTTAATTGGGTCCTGTTGAATTTTCAGCTCAACTTGATTTTCTCAGTGGGATCTCAGGGCTCTTATTATAGAAGCTATCTCTATGAGCATAGCATTAAAAATGACAAGTAAATTAAAATTGTGTTCTGGACTCTGCAACAGATAATTTCTAGAAATAGATTTTGGTTTTGAGTATACATATAATCTCCTTAAAATCTATTTCTGTCATATATTTACCAATGATACCTTTTGTATATATTTTTCTTTAAATATTTTCTTTGGCCAGTTAAGATTTCTTTCAAAGATTTATTAACTTGTAGCCTTGTCTGCACTTTATATTTGGACGATGACCCCAGTTGCTCTTTAGTTCTGTAAATTTTCGATTGCTTGATGTGTATAGCTCCTATCAAACTCTCACCTACTAAAGAATCATGTCTGTTATTATAACTCCAATTCAGAGATGTGGCCTTTCATTCATGGCCTAGTTTTCATACATTTTAAGTATTTAAATATTAGTTCCAGCATGAACTCAAACTAGGGTAGCCTCCTTGCTTCAACCTTGCCTGTTTTACTTAAAATAAACCCTGCATTTCCAAGGATGCCATAAAGTTCCTAGTATATTTAGAAAGTATATTTCTATTTTAAGGAATACAGAATGGAGATTTTGGGGCAGGGCTCTGAGAGCTAAGTTGGTTAAGTACATGCAGTTAATTCTTGAATTTTGTTCAGGTCATGATCTCCAGGTGTCAGGATCCAGCCGGCTGGGGAATCTGTTTGAGATTCTCTCTTTCCCTCTTCCTCTGCTGTCCACCCTCCCCTTACTCATACTCTCTCTCTAAAATAAATAAATATATTTTTTTTTTAAGAGGAGATCTGTGTTTTATGACTGAATTAAGGCTTAGAAACTACAAAATAGCTATGAAGTCTTTAACTTCTTTTCAGGAGGTCTCTTTCACAAGAAACAGATGAGACACTGAGTGAATAGTAGGGGTGTAGATATCTAAAGGAGGTAGAATTTGTCACCTCCAAGTATATCTCTTTGGTGTCAGGATTATTTTAGGCTGATTATTTTTAAGAAAGAGCAGACAAAGGAAAAGCTCTGAAAACTAAGTAGAAATTACACCTTTATAAGAGATATTTGCATTTATAAGGAAAATTTTCATTTTCAAGTGTGTCTCCTTCTGTGTACCTAGAAGATTGAGTAAATGTCTAGAAACCTAACCAGGGCAGAAGGCAGCCACCTAAATTTGCATAACAAATTTACCCTTGTTTATTGTTTTTCCTGGATTTCCCATAACTTCCTCTCTTCTCCCCACCATCTTCTTTCGTCTTTATCTGGAGATGGTAAGGTTGTGGCTTAGGCTTTTTTAGGGTGTTATTCAAGTGTCACTCAGTTTTTCTATGTCTCTCCCACGTAGAAAGAAGGTCTATATATTACTAAACTTCTGTTTGTTTTTCTCTTGTTAATCTGCCTTTTATTATAGGGGTTCACAAGCAAGAACCTAGAAGAGGAGAGGGAAAATTATTTTTCCTCTCCACAAGTATAAATCAAGTTCAACTGTATTATAGAGTGGAGATCTTAAAAAAAATATGACACTATGTAGTTTTCCAGTTAAGTTTTTAATTGGTCATGAGTTTTCTTCTTTTTTGATTACCCTTATAATTATTTCAATGACAACTTATTGTGGGCACCTGGGTGGTTCAGTCAGTTGGGTGTCCAACTCTTGATTTCAGTTCAGGTCATAATCTCAGGGTTGTGAGATTGAGCCACTTTGGGTATGGAGTCTGCTTTGATTCTCCCTCTGCTCCTCCCCCCACTCCCCTCTCCATCTGCTTCTTCTCTTTCCCTGATAATGAAATAAAATAAAATAAATAGATAAATGATGTTTGGTAGATGCTGTATCAGGGACATCAGAACTTAATCTATTTTAAACAGAACTGTACCAGTAAATATAATAAGGCTTGTCAAGTGCTATGTTCTAATCAATAAGGTACATGCTTTTGAGACAATTTCTAAATGCTTTAGAGACATTTTCTTACTGCATTTTCTTTCTTTCTTTCTCTCTTTCTTTCTTTCTCTCTTTCTTTCTTTCCTTCCTTCCTTCCTTCCTTTCTTTCTTTCTTTCTTTCTTTCTTTCTTTCTTTCTTTCTTTCTTTCTTTCTTTTTAAAGATGTATTCATTTAGAAGAGAGAGAAAGCCTGGCGAGGCTAAGGGGGAGGGGCAGAGTAAGAGCGAGAGCAAAATTGAGCTGACTCCATGCTAAGCCCAGGGCCCAGTAGGCTCCATCTCAGGAGATGAGATCACCACCTGAGCTGAAACCAGGACTCTGAAGCTTAACCAACTGTACCACTCAGGGTCTCCTCTTATTGCATTTTCAAAAACACTCTTAATGTATAGGTAGTTTCTAAACCTCTTTTTCCATATGGGTAAATTGAGGAGTAGAGATGTTAGTAAATTAGTAGAGTAGGTTAGTAGTAAGTTAAATTTTCTGGCTTCAAAAACTTAGATCTTGACAATGATGTTAAATTCCTGATGTTCAAAGACTATAGTATGAAGATCTGCAAGTTTCTAGTAAAAATAAGATATATAGCATATGAATTATACTAGGTATGTCTTAGATGTCAAGATTATTAGGAAAAATGGGTTTAGCTGAAATTACTGATAATCTTCCTATAGCAGTTTTGGATACAATATATGTATATATATTTGACTAATTATGTATTGATTCATAATTGGTCTCACTCATACAGATTTTTGACATTATTGATAGTTCTAAAATAAAATTAATATATGCCTATATATAAAAAATAAACTATATTAGTTATTTTAACATTTAAGTTGTATAAGATGAATGATTAGAGTACATATTCACTCCTTTTTGTCATTTTTAAATATATTTTTAGTATTTTTCAAATATATTTTTTTAAGTATAGCCTTAATATTTTTCATTTTCTTTATAAAATTGGCCTCAATATTTTTCAAAGTTGTATTTTTTTGTTATTAATGAAATTTGGACACCTAACTCACTTATCTCTATTATACCATAATATTTTTATTTGAGAAGTCATTCTTACAGAAAAATAAGAGATGATTTTGCTTCATGGAAACAATTTTAAGTTCTAATATTTAATAGTAAATGATGAATAGATTCTAACCTATAGCATTTCATAAGTACTATCATGTTTTAATTCCAACTACCTGTATTTGACAAATATGTTCTCTGGACATACTGATCAAATAAAATATACAGTGCCCTTGGAATGTTTCATTAAATCTAGATGTTGCATATCGTGGGCCTTCTTAATTTTATTCAATTTCTCTACATGATACATTGTTTCAATTAAACATGCTTTAATAAAAGCAATCTTCTCACATTTCCAATGTTAAACATTACAATTTTAAAAATTCAGATTAAATCTTGTACTCCTTTTGAGCTTTCATCATGTAAAAGTGTATTCCTTGGTTGTAGGTGAATATACTTCAATGTATTTCTATGTCTGAACCATATTTTGAATAACTACAATCTAGGATAGTCAAAGCTTGTCATTTGGGGGACTTCACTGGCTGAATGGTCTGATAAAAGACTTCTAAACCATTTTGAACAAAATATGACCATAATTTAGTAGAATTATTTATGAAAAAAATCTACTACCCTTATCCCAAAATTTATAGGAAAAGGGAAGGGCTTTAGAATAGCCAAAATAATTTTGGAAAAGAAGAAAAATGTGGGAGGAAATGCTATTCCACAAAGTTAAGGGTTATTATATAGTTAAATGCAGAGTGGTCCTGGCTATGAGATGTACATAAAGACCAGTGGAACAGATGGAGAACTTAGAAACAGAGCCATACAAACATGTCCAATTAATTTGTAACAGAGAAGTAAAAACAATTTAATGGAGGAGGGATAGTTTTTTTTTGACAAATGACTCTGGAGCAACTGGGGAACTCTGGGCGAAAAGGAAAAAAAAACTTATCAAAATTCCCAAATGGCCATCCTACTGATTTAAATATTAAAACAAAAGATATAACACTTCAAGAAGAAAAGTAAAAAGGAGATAACTTTAGGGTTGCGTACTAGACTAAGATTTCTTGATATTTCTTGTGACCAAAGAAAAACTCATGTGTACCATCTAATCAAAATTAAAGGAAAAACAAAAACATTTGCTCTCTGAAAAACTGTTAAAACAATTAAAAAGCCAAAAGCCAAATTATATGCTCCAAGAAAATATTTGCAAGCCACATACCTGATAGGGGATTTGTATCAGGAATATGAAAGAATCCTCAAAACAGTAAAAATGAACAAAAGACTTACATAGATAATTCAGCAAAAGTCTATATTTGTTCAATGTCATTAGTCATCAGGAAAATGCACATTAAAACCATAATGTTACATCACTACTCACCTGTCAGGATGGATGTCAGAGATTAGGAATGGGATGAAGGGTGAGTGTAACTATCAAGGAGTACAAGGAGGATATAGGTAGATAATCTTGATTGTGTTTGTAACTACTGGAAGGTACTTATGTGATAATATTATACACACATTGTACACACAAACACACACACAAGACACATACTCATGGATGAGTCCATGTATAACAGTGAATGTGAATAAGTTGTATCAATTGTATAAATGTGGGTTTCCTGATTTTGATATTAATGATCTAAATTTCAATATTATTCTATATTTGTGCAAGATGTTAATATTTGATAAGATCTGGCAAAGAGTATACAGGACATTACATTTTTTTTGCAGTTTTCTGTGACTGTAATTATTTCTGAATGAAAGATAAAAATCATTTAACAACCATGACAGAAATAATCTAGTAACCTATTTTGATCCTTAAGTTGTTTATAAAGAGCATCACTTTTATCAGGATGCTTGTTCAATCTGATGTTTTAATCTGTACTTCACTGAAGAAGAAACATCTATTTAAATGAATACATAATAGCATTCACAATATTGTCAAATGTTTTACTCTGATAGAATAAAATTCTCAAAGCTTTACTTTAAATTTGTAACTTGGATTTAAAAAGTTATTACAAGAAACATCATTGGCATATATACATATGTATGTGTGTATATATATATGCATATTTTTTAAGATTTTATTTATTTATTTGACAGAGAGAAACACAGCTAGAGAGGGAACACAAGCAGGGGGAGTGAGAGGGGGAGAAGCAGGCTTTGCACGGAGCAGGGAGCCGGATGTGGGGCTCCATCCTGGGACCCCGGGATCACGACCTGAGCCAACAGCGGCCGCTTAAGGACTGAGCCACCCAGGCGCCCTAGCATGTATTTTTTTTTTTTTAATTTGCTTCTAATGCCACTGCAGTATCTGACCATGCAATTCTTCTGTAAAAGGACTTAAGAGCTATGCTGACGTTTTATACATACACAAAAACAGTTCTTTTTTTTTTTTTTTCAAAAGTGAAATTAATTGAGAAGAACAGCTATATTCCACAGCACAAGATGTTAAACAATTTGCTTTGGGAATAGTTTCCTAAAGTAACTCCGAATTTTTGAACTGGATCCTAATTTTTAATTCTTCATTTGATTTGTGTCTTCTGGTTTTCAAGCAGTGTTACCACTACTTAACATCTCATTAAACATGCATTTCTGTCTTTTTGAGACCATTGCTTTCAAAAAGGTAGTATAAAATTAAATAATATTTGTCAACTGGTAATATAAATAGTATAGATTTTAAAAATTAGTAAATGACAAACTACTGTAGTAAGGATGCACAGCATATGAACTAAACATGATTTTCATTTTGTTAACTGGTTGAAAAATCATTAAAGGAATAGTATTTTATGACACATGAAATTGTAGAAAAATCAAATTTGAATGTCCATGAATAGACTCCATTTTGTATTACAGATCTGTATAACAATAAAATTGTATTCACCTATTATTATTATATCTTGAATTTTGCCAATAATAATTTTGTGGAAATATGTTTTCTTTTTCATTATATAAATGTCTACATGATAATCTTGGTCCTACCTCTTGACTCTCAAACACTAAAATTTTTACCATCTGGCCCTCCATAGAAAAAGTGTGCCATTCCCTGACTTATGTCCTCTTCATGCCAGGAATGTCAGCTCCTATCTCCTGCACCCATAATTTTACACATTTATCACTCTTTCAACTATCTAGAAACCTGTTCATCATTCAGTCTTGAGCACAGCTGTGGCACATCTGGCTGACACAGCAAAGAGACATCAGTAGCATCAAATATTTCCCCCACTGGCAGACCAGAAGGAATTAGATGTTCCTAGCTGCTAGTGTTCAAATACATATTTCCAAATCAGTAATTACCCTGCATGTTGTCCTTGAAAGGGTGATATTAGTTTATTGTCTCTGAAAGACCAGGATGAAAAGAAAGATAGGTTATCACTTTTTTTTTTTTTACTTTATTTAATTATCTGCTTAAAGAAAGAATCTGATTTACCACATGTCTGTCTCACCCACTACTGGGGAGATTATGGCATAAGTCAGGAGCATAAAGTATAGATATACCAAATGTTTTCTTAAGTTCATTAGTAGTACTTTGTTAACTGGGTGGAATTTTTTTATAAGAAAGGCATCCCTACTGCTTAGACAGGTATGATTCTTTATCCCATTTACTGAGAAGTCTGAATGTTGACATTCCAAGGTCTGTATACTTGCTCAATGAGCTCCTCAAGAAGCCTGACTTCTTTACTTTTTAAATTTGTCTCCACTCTTTTTAATTTTTATTTTTGCTTCTCCATTCTTTTTATTTTTAAAGATTTTATTTATTTATCTGACATAAGAAGAGAGAGATCACAAATAGGGAGAGAAGCAGGCAGAGAAAGAAGGTGAAGCAGGTTCCTTGCCGAGCGGGGAGCCCGATGTGGGGATTCAATCCCAGGACCCTGAGATCATGACCTGAGCTGAAGGCAGAGGTTTAACCTTCTGAGCCACCCAGGTGCTCCCGCCACCCTTTTTTTTTGGCAGAAGGTCATGTAATATGAAAATACTGTAACCATAACATACACAACATTTCCAAGGGATTTTTGGTGGTCAAGAAGAGTATTTTTATTGTGACATCTATTTATTCTTTACATTGTCTGCCTTCTCATCATAGTCAAATGGCTGACTAATTCAGTCGGTTTTTTTGTTTGTTTGTTTTGGGTTTTTTTTTAAGATTTTATTTATTTGACAGAGAGAAACATAGCCAGAGAGGGAACACAAGCAGGGGGAGTGAGAGAGGGAGAAGCAGGCTTCTTGCTGAGCAGGGAGCCCGATGTGGGACTCCATCCCGGGTCTCCAGGATCATGACCTGAGCTGAAGGCAGTCCCTTAACCAACTGAGCCACCCAGGTGCCCCCAGTCGTTTTTTTTTAACATGCTTTTTTTTTAACATGACTACATTTAAAAATAAATTCAATTCACTTCAAGAACAACATTAAAAGTAAGTCAAATGCTCCACAAATACAGCATTTTTTAAAGATATGTATTATAGATAAACAGAATTATGACAATCGTATATCCCATGCATGGGATATATGTATTTATTCTAGAGTATCCTGGGTTCATCCTCTTTGTTTTCAATTGGTCTTTATGTTTCTTTAGTCTATTTTTATCTGGGCTCCTCTGCTATTTATTTTTTTCTTATTTAACTTTGGAAATAACTGGAAAAGCTGGTTGTTTGCCCCATAGGCTTTCCATAGACTGTGTTTTTCTTATTGTGTTGCCATAAATACTCTTTAATATGTTTTAGGCTTCTGTAGTCAAATCTAGAAGATTGGGCATATTTTCAAATTATTTTTGTAGGAATGACTAATAGATGTTGTTGAATACTATTATCTGGAGGCATATAATTTTTTTTGTATTTTTTTCATAATGTTAGACACTGATTAATTTTTGATTAATGGGTTATCAAAAAGTGATATTCTGATGATACCGCATCTGAATTCTTTCATTCTTTGTTTATTATTTGGAATACTATTGGGAATATAATTATTTTCTTTCATTTACTAGTTTTCAAAATGATGACTGGATTCTTTAACAGCCTCCATAGGTTATATTTTAGAATTATTTAGGAATTTATTAATTCAGTTCATCACTGTAACTTTCTTTAGTGATATTCCAGTTTTCTATTCTCTGGCCAGAGGGAGTGTCTTCAGAGTTGGCCTCTGAGTCCTTTTGATCCTACTCAGTAATTTCTTTATACTTTCTTTGTTTTCCAGTGTGACAAGATGTTCAGGTTCATCTTGTGCATTTCCTGTCTCACACTTTTAATAAAGGATGCAACAACTAAAATCAATCAAAGTTAACCATATAATTTTATAATGAGAAAAATGAGACCCAAAAGAGATTAACTGACACCCAGCTGGAAATAACACTACTATGTTAATTATACCAGCAATATAGAATGTGAGTGATGTTTAGAGAGATTAAGAGGATGAAGATATTGAATTTGGACGTGGAAGCTTTAATCTTGACTTGTTTGAAGAGCAGGCCTCAGGAGAGAGATAAGGGGTGAATATATTGATACATATAAATAAATTAAATACTTAATTAAAAGAACTTCAAAGGGAGAGGGTAGTAATATGTGTTTGAAAATTATTCCAACTTTAATTCTATTACAATAAATTCCATTTAAGACATCATTAAAAGTTGTAACACTAAGGAGACTAGGACGCTTTTCTTATGCTATTCAAGGATCTGCTATAATATCCTTTATGTAATCCTCAAGTTATTGATGTAAAAGGATGAACAATATAAACTCCGGCCTTTATCCTTTTAAACACATCATCAAAAACAGAAAACTAGATGGTTTATTACAAAATAATATAGAATACAAAATGGATTCCAGTAAAGAAAAAAAAATTTTTTAAAGAAAAATTTTAAATAAGTAGGTTTCTATATTTACTACTTGATTCCAAAAGTAGGGAGGATTAATGTGTGTAGAAATATAGTTTTGCAAACCATAATAATATTCATATTTTAGATATACCTTTTCCAAGTATAACCTAGTGAATGTTTAGTAAAGAAAGTTTGGGGAATACATATAAGCTCAAATTACAAAATGCAGAGAAAATTGTTAACATCATGGTATCTTATTTTTATAAATGTATTAAAACAGCATTGAGATATTACTAGAGATATGGCATTGTCATATGCTATTTCACTCATCTATATGTTGTTACATGTATTTTATTCAGTATTCATCTTCCACTAAATCTTTTTTTTAAGATTTTATTTATTTGACAGAGAGAAACACAGCGAGAGAGGGAACACAAGCAGGGGGAGTGAGAGAGGGAGAAGCAGGCTTCCCGCCGAGCAGGGAGCCAGATGTGGGACTCAATCCGGGGTCTCCAGTATCATGACCTGAGCCTAAGGCAGTCGCTTAATCAACTGAGCCACCCAGGCACCCCTCCACTAAATATTTTTTAACATTATTACTTCTAATATCTCCATAGTATTTCTTCTTACAGCCATGATATATTATTTCACTATTTTGGGACTTTCAAAATGTTTCAAAATTTTTCATCATAACAAATATTGAATATTGAATAAATAATAAACATTGAATATCTATCACACTTAAAACTATTTTCTCATGATAACCTTTTTAGAAATTGCATCTCTATAGGGGCCCCTGGGTGGCTCAGTTGATTGAGCGACTGCCTTCGGCTCAGGTCATGATCCCGGAGACCTGGGATTGAGTCCCGCATTGGGCTGCCTGCTCGGCGGGAAGCCTGTTTCTCCCTCTCTCACTCCCCCTGCTTGTGTTCCTTCCCCGGCTGTGTTTCTCTTTGTCAAATAAATTAAAAAAAAAAATCTTTAAAAAAATTGCATCTATAAAGATAAAAAGATGTATTGTTAAATGGGCTTCTAAATATCTATAAAAAGAATAAGAAATATATGACAGTGTATGTTTCCTAATAATAGAAATAGTGATGGGAAGAAATAGTGAAGGATACTTGTTTCTGTAAAAAATAGTATTTAGAGGAATTTTCATTAATGCCCTTGGTAGTCTGTATCATGTCCTATATTGTTCACATATCTTAAAGTTCTAATTTCTCCAGTTGCTAAAATCAGATTTTGATGCAAATATTTTATCATAGACTCTCTAGTCTCTAGAACAATTATACATACAACATAGGATACATCAAAGCAAGGATCTTTTTAAAAATTACATGTAAAAAATAAAAATTACATGTGCTGAGTATGTCTAACACCATTTTGTGAGTAGTTTCAGTAGATTATCATTTGTAATTTGAGCTCTTTACTTCTGTAGTCTATAAATCTCCAGGAAATAAATTGATAGAATAAATGACAATTTCCCCATTTGTTAAAGAATTAATTGTAGCCCCTAAAGACTAGTTTGATTAAAAACTTTTTTTTTCACTATTCAATGTCAAAGGAGAAAGGAGAAAGCAGAGTATGATATATTTATAGTTATTTTATATCTATAATACTTTATTTTACCTAATTACTTCCATTTTAATGTCAATGCAAATCAAGATTGCTTTTGGATTTTGATAAAGTGTTCCCATAGTTCATCAAGGATATCTGAAATCAAATTATTCTTTTTCCTAGTATATTTATATTTCATGTCCCATGCATGGGACATGAAACTACAAATGACTTGCAACTGGAAAATCATGTTTGTTTATTATTTATATTCTGTAATTCTTTCCATCATTTTTAAATTGGCAATTAAAGGCAAAGCATAACCCACTAAGCATTCCAATATGCAATAGAAATACAGTTAAAAAAATAAATGTGTATGCAAACATGTATACATATATACACACATATATATACAAGGATGCTTATATTTTTTTATTGTTACTTAATTTTTTTATTGTTACTTATTTTTTTTTCCAGTGTTCCAAGATTCATTCCCCATTCCCCACACCCAGTGCTCCATGCTTTAGGTGTCCCCAGTACCCACCACCAGGCTCTCCCATCCCTCCATCCCCCTCCCTCCAAGTCCCTCAGTTTGTTTCTGTGTCCAAAGTCTCTGTTCTTTCGTTTCTCTCCCTGGATTACCCTAGTTCCCATTTACTTTCCTTCTCCCACTGTCTTCCAGGTTACCCCTCATGCACCTCAAGTAAGTGAAACCATGTGATACTTGACTTTCTCTTCTTGGCTTATTTCACTCAGTATAATCTCTTCCAGTCCAGTCCATGTTGCTACAAAAGTTGGATATTCATCCTTTCTGATGGAGGCATAGTATTCCATTGTATATATGTACCACTTCTTCTTTATCCATTCTTCTGTTGATGGGCACCTTGGCTCTTTCCACAGTTTGGCAATTTTGGCCATTGCTGCGATAAACATTGGGGTGCATATGGCCCTTCTTTTCACTACATCTGTATCTTTGGGGTAAATGCCCAGTAGTGCAATTGCAGGGTCATAGGGTAGCTCTATCTTTAATTTTTTAAGGAATCTCCACACTGTTTTTCAAAGCGGCTGCACCAGTTTACATTCCCACCAACAGTGTAATGGGGTTCCCCTTTCTCCGCAGCCTCTCCAACACTTGCTGTTTCCTGTCTTGTTAATTTTGGCCATTCTGACTGGTGTAAGGTGGTATCTCAGTGTGGTTTTGATTTGAATTTCCCTGATAGCTAGTGACGCTGAACATTTTTTCATGTGTCTGTTAGCCGTTTGTGTATCTTCTACGGAGAAGTGCCTCTTCATGTCTCTTGCCTATTTTTTGATGTGTTCATCTTCTTTTTGGGTGTTGAGTTTGAGTAGTTCTTTATAGATCTTGGATACCAGCCCTTTGTCTGTAGTGTCATTTGCAAATATCTTCTCCCATTCAGTGGGTTGCCTCTTTGTTTTGATGATTGTTTCCTTTGCTTTACAGAAACTTTTTATTTTGATGAAGTCCCAGAAGTTCATTTTCGCTTTTGTCTCCTTTGCCTTTGGAGAGGTGTCTTGAAAGAAGTTGCTGTGGCCGATGTCAAAGAGGTTATTGTCTATGTTCTCTTCCAGAATTTTGATGGATTCCTGCCTCACGTTGAGGTCTTTCATCCATTTCGAGTTTCCTTTGTGTGTGCTATAAGAGAATAGTCTAGTTTCATTCTTCTATATGTAGCTGTCCAATTTTCCCAGCACCATTTATTGAAGAGACTGTCTTTTTTCCATTGGATATTTTTTCCTGCTTTGTCAAAGATGATTTGACCATAGATTTGTGGGTCCATATGTGGGCTCTCCACTCTGTTCCATTGGTCTAGTTCTCGTTTTTGTGCCAGTACGATGCTGTCTTGGTAATCACAGCTTTGTAATAAAGCCTGAAGTCAGGTAATGAGATGCCCCCAGCTTTGCTTTTCTTCTTCAGCAATTCCTTAGCGATTTGGGGTGTTTTTTGGTTCCATATAAATTTTAGGATTGTTTGTTCTAACGTTTTGAAGAATGTTGGTGGAATTTTGATCGGAATGGCATTGCAAGTGTAGATTGCTCTGGGCAGTATAGACATTTTGACAATGTTTATTCTTCCGATCCATGAGCATGGAATGCTCTTCCTCTTTTTGTGTCTTCTTCAATTTCTCTCATGAGTGTTCTGTAGTTCCTCAAGTACAGATCCTCGATTCCTTTGATTAGGTTTATTCCTAAGTATATTATAGTTTTTGGTGCTATAGTAAACGGAATCGATTCTCTGATTTCCCTTTCTATTTTTTTCGTTGTTAGTGTATCAGAATGCAACTGATTTTTGTGCATTGATTTTTTATCCTGCCACATTACCGAATTGTTGTATGAGTTCTAGTAGTTTGGGGGTAGAGTATTTTGGGTTTTCCACATAGGGTATCATGTCGTCTGCAAAGAGCGAGTTTGACTTCCTCTTTGCCAAGCTGGATACATTTTATTTCTTTCTGTTGCCTGATTGCTGTTGCTAGGACTTCTAACACTATGTTGAACAGCAGTGGTGAGAGTGGGCATCTTTGCCTTGTTCCTGATCTCAGAGGAAAGGCTGTCAGTTTTTCCCCATTGAGGATGATATTCGCTGTGGGTTTTTCATAGATAGATTTTATGAGGTTGAGAAATGTTCCCTCTATCCCTATACTTTGAAGAGTTTTGATCAGGAATGGATGTTGTATTTTGCCAAATGCCTTTTCTGCATCAATTGAGAGTACCATGTGGTTTTTATCTCTTCTCTTATTGATTTGTTCTATCATGTTGATTGTTTTGCGAATGTTAAACCACCCTTGCATCCCTGGGATAAAACCCACCTGGC